>CAWZYM010000447.1:70000-118095 GCA_963966185.1 Rhabditoides inermis | reverse complement strand
CAGTGACACGGCGTTGCGGCGCCCGCGCGCCTTACACGCCGGTTAGTGCGGCTCTGGCGCGCCTCTCAGACGCCCCGTGTGAGAGATGCGCGATGAGCGCTCGTAAGGCGCGCGTGAGAGGCACACGCGAGAGAGTACTTGATGAATCTCGTTGACATAATACAATATCCTTCCTTTTGTGTTCTTTTTTGTGTTGCATGAAGCAAATATCATAACAAAACGTTTATTTGATATACAGAAAATGACGGCAATGTCATAGGAACAATTGACTCAACGAATGCGTAAATATATTAGAGAGGGCGCGCAGCGCCCTCTCTTTTGGCTTAGAATAGGGCTCGCGCCAGAATTTTCAAGAAGCGATATCAAAAGGTCATGTTAGCAACAATGTGAACTGATCTAATTCATGATAGTTAGATTCGCACCGTTCCGTAGGGCAGATCATTGGTCGCGGGCATCTTTGTATCTTTTCTCCGAAAGAAATTATGAGCGATTTCGCGCACCCATGAGGCGAGAGGCCAGCGTGTGGGTGGGTGGGTGGGTGTGTGGGTGTCGTTTCCAGTCACTCTGGCTCTCTGCCGAAAGCGTACTCTCTCGCGTTTTCTCTCGCCCCGCCGGGACGCGAGAGGAGAGAGCGCGAGAGAGTACGCCTTCGGCAGAGAGCGCAGACGAACACACACATGCACTTACGCAACGGCGTCCGAAAATTCAGAGAAGTGTTGTTTAAAAGCGTTTCTACACAGTACCATACAATATATTTGCATATACGCTACAAACACGAATTCAATGACTTGCTACACTCGTGAAAATGTGTCCTCCATCGTTCTGTGCATACTAATGAACGACAGAGTTTGGCAATCTGTAACAGCAGAAATTTCTATGAAATTCAACAAAAGTACATATATTATCTGTTAAAAAGTACTTGCGTAGAGAGTCAGTTTGTCTTGACCCAATTCAACAAAAGCGCATGCATAAAACGTTTACAAATACTAACACAAACCTGCGCATACCGGACTGTTGACACTAACAGATCAATTAAAAGAATACAACAAATAAATAGTGTTAGTATTAGAGAGCGAGCGAGAGAGAGAGAGAGAGAGAGAGAGAGAGAGAGAGAGAGAGATGGAGAGTGAGAAGTAAGAGAGAGAGATGGAGAGAGAAGTAAGAGAGGAGAGAGAAAGAAAAAGAGAGAGAGAGATATAGAGAGATAGATAGAGAGAGATAGAGAGATAGAGAGAGAGAGAGAGAGAGAGAGAGAGGTGCAGGTTTGTGTTAGTATTTGTAAACGTTTTATGCATGCGCTTTTGTTGAATTGGGTCAAGACAAACTGACTATCTACGCAAGTACTTTTTAACAGATAATTCACAGTATAGTACAGAAAACGCGATACTTGAGTAAAGATCAATCACATAATACACAGTTGAGAGTTGATGTATAGCAGAAAACTGAGCAAATAATAATCTACTCGGGAGTGGGAGGAGGAGGTGAGGGGGAGTTGTCGCTCGAGGAAAGGATTGAGTGCCTCTGTGATATTTTTTTCCGATTGGTGCGCTTCCACGTACCCGTCCGAACATCAAAGTAGCTGCGGCGAATGTCCGCCCTGAACATTGACATTGAACAAGACTAATAAGAAATACATAATATAAATTACAACTCACAACGCGTCTCTCACGATGCAGGGGAGCTTGCGGTTCCATTCCACTCTGTCAGTCCAGAGATCCTTATCAGCTGCACAGTTATCGAGGCTCAACCCGAGCGATTCGAGCACAATGTCTCAAAAGTATAATCAAAACGTATTTCAGGAAAAAAACTGAGTCGGATAACTCTGAGTCTCTATTCCATTCTTCTTGTCATTCTTGGCGTTTCCGCGAGGGCGCAAGGCTCATGTTTTATTTGTATCCGTTTCGTATAGTTGTATAGTTGCCATCGCATATAGTTGCCTTCATTTGTATAGATTGACATGATGGGATGGGTGTCACATGCCGTTCATCGAAATTCTATATGCTTTTTGTGACGAATAGAGCCCAACGTCACCGTTTTAATTTGATGCGTTGGCCATCGTTGTGTGTTTAAAAGACAGTGAGAGAATTGAATATACCAACAAGCAGTGTGCAGTGTTTCCGACATACGTGTATGTGTGTCTGTATGTATGTCTGTCTTCTCCTGATATTGTTGCCAAGCTGATTGTTTCCATTTTCACTTTTTTTTGTTGTGATTTTGTCGGTTAAATATGCCTATTAGTCACAGAATGCAAAACATTCATTTCTTCGCATTGACGCATTTATGAATAATGCATTCATGTAAATAGCAAGAAAACACGAACCAATATCCATTCTTCTCTGTTTCATTTTCACTTTTAAAATAAAAACAACTGTTTAGAATGAAGTTTATTGAATCAAATTGGATTCAAGGGATTTTCAAATGTTTAATACTCTTGCTCGTTTATTCGACCAGTTCAAAGGGTTCCTTACCCCTTTGCGATCACAACGCGTACAGAGACTACACACAGGCCGGTTTTCTTTTCTTTTCTTTTTTTTAAACGCAGTTCAATTAGTGTTTCAGATCACAACTGAGCTGAAGAACATCGTTTCTAAACCGTCATCAAAGGCTACACTAGTGGAAATCGGAACCACTCATGAAAAACGAAAAATATATATGATTCAGGTGAGCTTCAAATATGTTTCAATACAAATATTGCAATATACATACTTTCCAGTTTGGATCTAACACTTCGGATCCCGAAACACCATCATTATTGGTGGACGCTACAATTCACGCCAATGAACATACCTCCACTGCTGTAGCTATCTGTACCATTCGACATGCACGTTTCACTCAATTATGTTGTGTAAGTAATTCACTCAAACAATTTCAGCTAGCCACCACCTCCCCAATTCGTGCACTATTTCACAAAATCACAGTAAATGTCATACCGGTATTAAACCCTGATGGGTATGAATATTCTAAGTTGAATCCAACTTGGAGAAAAAATCGACGGCCGCTCCTGTCCGACTTTCCATCTATGCCGCTATGCACAACTCGTGAAAAAACAGCCAAGACCCTCTTATCTTTTAACCTTTGGGGTCGATATAAATAGAAATTTTAACTTCGAATTTGGGAAAAGTATAAACGTCACTAATCCATGCGGGTTAGAATCTTTCTCACTACATTTCTGATAGACACGCTATAGGAGGAATTATTGTGGAACGGAACCTTTGTCCGAGCCCGAAAGCGTGGCCCTCAGTAACATTCTTCGAAAAAGGTATGTAATCGTAACACAAATTCACTATTTTATTCAGAAATATTATTGCATATTTTACTATGCATTCTTATTTTCATTCCATTACCTATCCGTATGGATATAAGACTAAGACTTACCCTAAGAATATAAAAGAACTAGTATGTTTTCAACACTTTACCGAAGTAATTTATATACTTACAGAAAAGAGTTTCTATAGAGATACGAAACGCAATATTGAACGTCAACCCCAATTCCGAATACCAATACGGTTCGACAGCTGATCTAAGTGAACAATTAGGTAAACATTTCAATTTGAACTTGACAAAACCAAAACACATATGAACTCAGAGGGCGGAGGGGCTAGTGACGACTATGCTGCGTCTATCGGAGTGCCGTACGTATATACGGTAGAGTTGCCACCAAAAGACACATCCAAAAACTATAAAGTTTCTGAGGGATGGTGAGTGTCTTTTTTGCAAACATAATAATAATAATATGTTTATTCATAGTACATGTGGAGGGTATACAACAGGGAGTAATACAACATAACGAAAAGAGAGTGTAAGCAGCCCCTGTCGACGTTGAAAGACCCCCGTCGACCCGGTACAACTACGGCTTTCCAGAGATCAGTAATTAAACGTGATCTATGCGGGAAGGCGTAGTCTCGCCACTCGATATGGGACAGAAGAGAGTGAGAAAAAACGGACCAGGTTATGCCGTTTGCCACCACTTCTCACAGAATGAGTAATCCAGCTTCATATTTTAGTTAAAGATTACCTAGAACCTGGTTGGATCATTTATATGAAGTAGAGTTGAAATCGTTCCGTTTTTACTATGGAAGTTTATTAAGTCATTTAGTCTCTTTCGGAATAGGGATTTTTCATGAACAGAGATCACGTCACTTGGAAGCGAATTCCAGACATTAACAACTGTGTAAGTTAAAAATGACTGTTCTACAGTAGTTTTTGCGTTTGTGAGTAATTTTAGACCATTTGAGCGTGTTCTGTATGATCTCGAGCTTGTGCTTGCTACAGTGAAAGGATTTTCTGATTTTCTGTGACCATGAATGTAGCTATGTACCAGTGACAAGCTGTTTTTCATTCTCCTCAAAAACAATGTCTCAAGGTCAAGAAAACGTAATCTATCCACATAGCACATCTTAGGTAAAATTGCCTTTGTAAATTTTCGTTGGACTTTTTCAAGATCGTTAGAATATGATTTATTCATATGACATAACACTTCACTACCATATTCTAGTATGGGTCGTATTTTATACATATAAAAGTTTTTAAACAGGTCTTTAGAATATGAGAATGTTTTGGGGACAAGAGTTGATAAAGCCGAAGCCTTTCGTATCTGTTTCGATAAGTGACTAGAGGGGTCTAAATCGTAGTTTAATTGAATACCTAGGTCCCTGATATTTGTAACTGAGCGTAAGGACTGGCCTTCACATGAGTAGGCTTTGTTCGGATTCCGTTTACCGAAATGCATACACTCACATTTGGAAACTGAAAGAGACATCTGCCTATGATTAAAGAAATTCGAAATGATATGTAAGGCCAATTCAAGTTTTATTTCGAAATCTGGTGTACCAGAAGAAAGATATAGTTTTAGGTCATCAGCATACATAAGAAAATGACAGTTTTCAATGAAATCTCCAATGTCATTTACATATAGCAGGAACAATAGGGGACCAACCACACTTCCTTGCGGCACACCAGACAGAACCTCTAGCCAGTCAGACAGCGAATCATTTATCCTTACTCGTTGATTTTTGCGCAAAGTAATTTGGGGAAATATTGCGCAAAAGTTTGCAGAATATTTCCGCAAACTTTTGCGCAATATTACCCCGAAGTACTTTGCTCGATAACTCCGCAAACTTTTGCGGTCCAATGGAACCCCGAGCGGGTAGCATCTGACCATCAGCAACCGTTAAAGTTCAATTGTGCCGTGCGCCACTGGTAATGTAGTATCACTTTTTGCTGTATGCGGCTGGTCATTAGGTGAGGCTGGTAACAAGTCATTTTTTGACAAATGTGTGGTAGCTTGTTGAATTGGTAGTTCAGATTTTGGTCGCTTCACCTCACTATCATCATCATTTTGTGTGTGAAATTCGTCTTCATCGTCTCCAAAGTTACGTTTCACACGTCTTTTCACACGTCTTTTCAATCGATACACCCCACTATTCAGGACACGCAACAACTCGGCGGCACTCGCGTAATTACCCGCTGGCACCGTCACAACCACAGCATCCTCCCCCGGTCGATACAACGTGTAGGTAGTGGGGCGATGCAGATTATTGAAACTATGCACGTACTGTATTTCAGATAACCCGACAGCATGACGATACAAATGAAGAGGCTGAGGTAACTTGGTAGTAAAGACGGATATGAGATTCCCATCATCGGAATTACTCACTAAAGTGACGTAAAAAGACTGCTCCATCGACCGCACTCGATGCTTGAAATAGATACAATGAGCGCTTTTTAAAAGAGATTTATCACCCACACATAACAAATAACCACATAACAGAAACAATAAGAGCAACAATAAGAGCAACAAAGAAGGTAGTCAATAGGTGTGAGCTAACAGGTGCTCAACGACAGGATCACACCTCATTTCTCATCCCCCACCTAGCTAACCTGAGGGATCTCCTCCTCCTCCTCCTCCTCCGAGGGAGGGGCACTCGCACCAGCCTCCAGCGTCGCCTCGTCCGCAGCGCCAATAGCGCGAGGCGAGGAAGCGAACATATGAGAGAATGAGCCAGTGCAGAGGGCAGCAAAAACAGTGGAGAGAATATGGAAAAGACAAGCGAGCCACCTAGACAGATGCCAGTGACTCGGCGTCACCTTGTAGAGGGCATAGATGATCAGGGTGATGCAACCGATGCCAGGCAACGCGTATCTGCAGACTGCATCGAGCCACGACCAGCCACTGGCATCGCCTGGATAGACATGATGGGTACATGGTAAACGAGGCAAAAGATAATTGAACCCACCTCCAGGGGGCACGTCTGGCATGCACTTCTCCTCTTTGGTCTTGATATTGTGAGAGCACGTTGTCCCAGAAGTACAGCTCGGACACTGGTTGGACGAGACTGGTACCCAATCAGACATATCGTAATCTATACAAAGAACAATTAACATGTAAAACAATAAAAAAATGACATGAAAGAAAAGGAAATGGAATTTTATGATCACACTCTGTGACTGTGAAACGGAGGTATGTTATCGATCGCTAGTCGAATGAGTCATTGAGGCGTGTTGTAAACGCACCAGTAATTGTTGTAAATAGTAACTCATTCGTACTAAAAAAATTGTAGTGAGCGGCTGTTCGATGGTTTTTTTTAGAATGCCGTTTACACTCTCCTTAATCGGTCCTTCTAGCTCGGGAAAGTCGACATGTATTCGAACTATACTGAAGAGGCGAGAAGAGATGTTTGATCAGGAGATAAGTGAGGTGATCTACTGCCGCGGAATAGCGACTGCCGAGAAACCCGAAGATGTGCGTGTTGTAGAGGGGATGATAGACTTGGAGGAATTGGAGCGGAATCCGAGTGAACACAAACTACTGATTCTTGATGATTTGAAGAGTCATTTTGAGCAGCGCGGTAACGAGATGGATTTACAAAATCTATTCACAAAGATATCACATCACACAAACACGAGTGTGATATACTTGACGCAAAGTTGTTTTGACACACCCAGAACTGTCAGGACAAACAGCACATACATGCTAATGACTAATATGGTTTCTGATAAACTTACCATAATCAATCTGCAGAAGCAGCTGTATCCTGGTCGCGGAAACTTCCTGGTCAGTGCGTACAATGATGCAATGCAGAAAATGTGGGGTCTTTTTCTGCTCGACCTGTCGCAGCAGACGCAAACGGATCACCGCGTGCTGACAGACATTTTCAACGAGTACCCCACGGTATACTGCCCGAGAAAATAGTATAAGCAATGTAAATGTAATTTGATTTAATACGATTCGTAATGTGTCGAACAGTTGGACGCTGCGGAGATCATGTTTTTTTATTCAGGTATCAGCTTAATTGAGTCGATCATTGACAAATGTGGTGATGGCAGTAAACAGATAGGCTAGCGTCTGACACGTGCACATGGGCATGGTGCCAGCATAAAATTTTCATGTGTGACAATGAATAGCATATTTTAAAGTATTTTTATCCCCAGGGCACCGTGTTGATATCGAACCCGGAGGGGAACTCCGAAACCATCAGTAATATATACTTCTGAAAAAAGTTTTGAAGAATTCCTTAAAGTGGAAAAAACTCGACATATTTTTCAAGAAATCATAAAGAATTCTTAAAGATTCGTCATTCGCATTAATAATGGACTCAAATTGTCAGCAAGTTGAAAAATTTTACTGGAATTTTTCAAGAATAAATTGTGAAACGCAATGAGTGATAAAGAATTCATTAATAAGTTTAAGTGAATGCGTATCATTTTCGAAATTGTTTCGAAAACGAACACTTGTTTTTTATGTGATTGCTTTTTTGTTTTGTTTAAATCACCGTTTCTTTCTTTTTTATTGTGTACATTATGAGCATTCATAATATAAAACATGTTTATAGTTGTCGACAATGGCTCCAAGAAGTAAATATAGAAAAGAAAGGATGACGACGGGGATGTCTAAGAGATGTAAGTTTTGGAACTTTTCTACGTTTTAAGAATGTTCGTTCAATGATGAAATGTTGTAGCGTTTTCTTCGTCTGCGGCAGCTTACAAAGTACGACTGTTGGATTCGAAACTCCGCCAGGATCGAGAGGACGGTGAGTAGTTAAAGATTTTGTTTACTATAATCTCGAATCATTTCGAACATTACGTATATTAATATGTTATATGAATCTTGTGGTCTATCGAATTATTTTTACTCTTGTTACTCGGGATTCGGTAATTTCCTACGTTTTGTCAGTCACACGTGTTTACAAATGTTTTAATTGATCATGATTCATTGTGATGTTCTAAGTTGATTATTGATACCGTTACTGTATATTCTATCTGTCCCGCAGGTTCTTTGCCCAAACATACGAAATGCATTCAATACACACCGTTTATAACAAAACAATTTCATATTCAGAATTATAAACACTATACATAGGTTTTAAATATATCATTTCACTGTACATATATACTGGTTTGGTTAGTTCACAACTAGACAGTCAGACCATGACTTGAAGTGTGTATTGGCGAGCTTCCGTGTCCAAAATCAGGTTCACTTCAGCCTCCACAATCGTCAAGGCAGCCTGTAACAAAATGTATGAATGTCATCAACAGAGATAAAGAGCGTGCGTTAAGGGATCGACATACTTTCCATAAAACCGTGAAAAACACATCCCACATACAGTATAATACATCCTATAGTCGCGTCCTCTTGTTGGTTAACAGTTATTCATTGTCGCTAATTCGCGCGCGCCGGCTTTCGAAATTGGTTCGTTTCGGAAACACGAATCATTACACATTCACCAAGACCATTCACCAATATATCGATTGAGAACAGGTGTATGTACTGGGTCACTCACTCTTTAGATCAGAACCTCTCTCACACATACAATTCTGAGTGGAGTATCTTTCGCTTTCCAAAACATTTTTTTTTAAATTTAGATAGAAGATCAGAGAGTAGAACCTATAGACAGTATCAATCAGTTTATTGCGATTTGCAGAGTTGAACAAATTAAGAGAAGTGCGGATTAGCGTTTAAGGAAACAATATTTAAGAAAAAAATATTTAACGGTTATTTGAAACCTAGATTACAAAACGTAACAAATAGATTTTCGAGTTTGACAAGCATAGTGGATTTGTACAATTACGAACAATACGAAGTGTTTCTGACTTTAAATTACCATAACAGATTTGTCGACTTTTCATAGAAGTTCTTTTCATAGTTGTGAAACTAAATTTATCATGTACATTTTTAGTAAAACATTTGAAATCCTCCAAGTTTTCACGTACACAGTCATACATACATTTTACCAGTAAGAAAACAATATTTTTTTAAAGTATTAACTTTTCCGATTGAGGTGATGTCCTCGCCGATGGTGTGTTCGATGAACTAATCGACGGAAGCGATGGAGCCCATGGAACACATGATGCGCCAGCAGAAGGTCCGGCACCGGGCGGAGGGCCAGGAGGTCCGGGTGGCAGCGGAGGAGGAGGAGGTCCGTCACCGGGCGGAGGGCCAGGAGGTCCGGGTGGCAGCGGAGGAGGAGGAGGTCCGGCACCGGGCGGAGGGCCAGGAGGTCCGGGTGGCGGAGGAGGAGGAGGAGGTCCGGCACCGGGCGGAGGGCCAGGAGGTCCAGGTGGCGGCGGAGGGCCAGGAGGTCCGGGTGGCGGAGGAGGAGGAGGAGGTCCGGCACCGGGCGGAGGGCCAGGAGGTCCAGGTGGCGGCGGAGGGCCAGGAGGTCCGGGTGGCGGAGGAGGAGGAGGAGGTCCGGCGCCGGGCGGGGTGCGACCTGTGCAACCGCGATCTACTCAATGGCTGAATCCAATTTCTTCTGAACTGTTGACTGTAACTCTGGAGGACATTCTAGAAGGGAAGTCTGAAGAACAAGTCAAGAGAGAAGTAGAACGATCACGGAAACGTGCAGTTGGGAGAAGTTTGCGGTTTGATTCTCAACAGGAACTTGCTTTGAGAAAGGCAATGAGGGACAACACTGGACTGATAGAAGTGGAGCACTGCGGAGTGTGTGGAACCACTCTGCGAAATCAGACGACTCGCTGCACATCTACTCAATGTCGTGTTCAGTGGACACGTCACATGAAGTGAGTATATATATATATATATATATATATATATATATATATATATATATATATATATATATATATATATATATATATATATATATATATATATATATATATATATATATATATATATATATATATATATGAATATTTACAGGATGAAACGATATGTTCACGGAAGATACGTGGGGAGGGTTCTGAAGCGTGTATCGAAGTTGAGGAACTACACTGTATATCGTTGCGCTCAGTTCCAGTCAATAATCAACACTGTTCAACGTCACATGCGAGTTTGTAATTCACGCCTAGATTTATTCTCTTTTAAAAATTGTTTTAGGACATTGTGCAAATCCATCAGCAAGTGCACAACGCACCGAACACGAGAAGCCGGGAAGATATCCGCTTTTACCCCAGATTCCGCTCGTTAATAGAGTCCCTTCCAGAATTCCAAGCTAACACACTTGAGATTCAACTGATCCTGTCAACTGATGGTGTGCCGTTGAAAGACAACAGCCGGTTAGTAATTATGCAGTTCAAGAAAGATCTAAAATATTTTTTTCCAGGAACGGTGTGTGGCCAGTGTACACCGCCTGTGCGGACCTATCGCCCAGCGCGAGATGCAAGTCGCCTAACATCAGTGTCATCGGTGGAATGCAGTGTCACGGAAATCCGCGAGCTCACTGCTGGGCAAACGTTCTCGGACCCTTTGTACGGTGGATGCAAAGCACACAGCAGAATCCTGTTCAGATTCCACTCGACGGCCAAGTAAAATTTACTGAGTGAGAAATAGTGTGGTGACTTCGAAACCATAGGTACATTTTGGTATTGAACTGTAAACTTTCAGTTGTGGAATGTGCAATTCCGGGTCTCCTATGTTGTTTTGGACGGCATGGTAAGTATGTAGAATACGAATGGGAGTTAAACTGATAGAGACATTGTCATGTTCTTAAAGGCTGCCAGCAGTGTATGGATGCTGCCTTCACCTACAGGATACCACTCGTGCGTCCGGTGTATTCAACGAGGCTCTTATCAACATGGTATGGCCTATGGCAGTTTACCGAATTATCTACCAACGCATTATCTACCAATATACTGCAGTATCTGGCATTGTGTTCCGTATTATAGGGAGATGATCACCAAGAGATTTTACAGGTGCAGTACGATGGCAGCCTCAAGCCGGTGGCAGTCGCACCTTTCGGGGAGCGAACAACTGTGTTCTGAGCGATGCGGCAAATACTCGTCATGGATTCAGAGGTGAGGGTTTTAAATCATGGGTATTACATTTCTTGAGGTTTCATAGCGTGTTGCTTTGAGGTATTGGTATATGGACCCGATATTTCCCACCGACCTTGGCTGTATGTGACCATCTACATAATGTGTGCGAAGGGATGGCTACCGACATGCTAAGAGGTTAGGAAGACAAACAATCAGTTTATAAACGTAATGTTTTTAGACTGTCTCACTACCAAAAGCGTGGTACCTTCGGCCAGACTGAGCAACGCCGATGTTTCCGTTATCAGCGACGCACTCAAAGCGTGCGAGTTCCATACCTACTGTAAAGCGCCACCGTCGGAGGACATACGGCGAACCACCGGTCTTTCTGGAGGAGAGAAATTAGCGGTACTATAGACTACATGAGATTGAAATTATAACCATGTGTTTGCAGACTGCTGTCGTATCGATTCCTCTAGCGGTTGCTTGTGGAATGATCGCGAACACGTGGACATCTGCTATAGTGTTAGCAAAGTGTCTCTGCTGGAGATGGATGGATAGTTCTTTCACTCTCAGTACAGGTCGGTACGGTATCAGTTTTGGTATAGAACTTGTATATTCTGAACAGTTTTAGATGACTGTCAATGGCTCGCATCCATGCTCGAGAAGACTTACGTGTACCAACACAGAAGGTTGGGTATTCGAACGTGCACTTGGAAAACACATGTGAGAAGGATTACTTCTGAATCAATACTTACAGAAATGTCATTTATAGCAAATGGGAAAGCATGGGGCGGAGGATTTGCGGCAAGTGGGCAATCCGAGAGAACTGAGTTCTGCTCTGTTCGAGCGGTACAACGGGTGGTTCAAGAAAACATTGAGGCGCCGGAACACTAGAGGAGCAGGGAGAGCCGCGTTCGAACGGTAATCACATAATTGCAACCCTAATTAAATTACATAAGGTGACAGTAAAGTAGTATGGAAACGTGTAATAGTATTCTATGAAGTATAAACACGAAATACTTTTCCCATTTAAGCGCAATGATGATCGGAGACTGTCTACCTGAGTTGGAGTTTCGTGCAGGAATGGGCGACGCGGACGCGGAAGAACTTCTCGCGAAGTTCGATCCACCATCCTGCAACAGCATGATCACGGCCCAGCTTATAGCAGAAAACGTACAGGTATGCATTATGTTAAGTAATGGTATGAAAACTTCTTTTAAGGTCATGAACAGCGACTTACTTGTTGCTGGTCCGGCCTTCGCGACCATGACAGATCAGCGTCTACCAGACCCGGCCCTACTCGTGTGGTGCGTCCTTAATACATGATTCAATAAATAAGATATTGGCGGATTTAGGAAACGAGCAAAAGTTCGCGGAGAAATCTACACTTCCTCGACCGAGTGGGAACGAGAGCCGGCAGCCACTCAATCACACCTACTATTATGTAGACACGGGCAGCAGCATTATTTGTGCAACATTCGAGGATTTGGATTCACTGCGGCCGGAGAGGTGAACATCTATGGATTGTTCACCAGACTGCACTGCCCCTTTGACAACCTCATCGCGGAAGCAAGAAACTTGCGACCTGTGGATAGGACACTGATTACATGGTTGGAAGAAATTCTCGAAGGAAACTCATTCTACTTTGAGTACAGTAATGTGAGCCCAGAAGTGCCCAGCATCCTTCCTGTAACATCCGTCTTAGGTCCGGCCATTGTAATTGCAATGCAGACTCGTAATTTCGTTCTCAACATGAGCTCTGGTAGCACTTCACGCTAGACGGTCTATACATGTATCATACCATTCATGCATTGTTGTCTTTAACAAATGTAAATACAAGCGTAAATACCAACAAAGAAAAGATAAAAAAAAAAGATTTAAAAAAACAGCTGATTATAGATTTATGAGCTCACGCTCTATCGCAATCAGATTTCCGCTGCGGAGAGACGCAGAGGAGGGCGAGAGTAGAGACGGCGAGAGACAGAGAGAGAGCATTTCAGATTTCAGCAGTTGAGAGACGCAGAGGAAGGGCGAGAGTAGTTACGGCGAGAGATAGCTTTTTTTCTCTAACATTCTCTTCAATGAGCTCTGTTCTAATAGGTTACGTAAACCCGGCGCGAGTTGGCCGCGGCCAGGGGACATGAAACGATTGTGATCGGGCTAGTTAGTTTCGGCGTTTTTTCGCCGCTCTCTCTTTCAGAGTGACAGTAGGAAGGAGCTGCTCATGGAACGGGCTGCTCATGGGGGAATGAGCTGCTCATGCGGGAACTGCTCCTGAAGGAGCTGCTCCGGAAAGAGCTGCTTTTTTGGTGGGAAGGACCCGCTAATTTGTTTCGCAAATCTCGAATATAATCGTCCGGTTAAAAATAGAACAGAACAATGTTCGTCAATAAGGTGTACTACTTTATTTATTTTCGTTTTTTTCGAATTCGATTTTTTGTTTATATTTTTTTTAAAAATGAAATAGGTATCCAGGTGTGTTATATTTACTTAACTTATAAAATAAATTTTCGTCGCATAAACTTTGTCATTCGAGTTCATGGAGCGCGAGCGACGGCGACCCGCACGCTGACTTCATCCCATCCGGACAAGGAGGTACATTTGTTATTGTTTATATATTTGTTTATATAAGTTAAATTTTTAATTGTTTTTTTTTAGAATTCGTCAAGCGTTCTGCTGCGCCCAAGGCTACTGCGGCAGGTTCATCGACAGGTGCGAAAAGGAAAAAGGGTGAGTACAGTTAGATGACATGTTGTAATATTCAGATTTACACATGATGTGTCGTAAAACAAAACAAACTATGGTTTAGATGCGGAACTCGACCTCGAGACTGACTGGAAGGAGAAACACAAGGAATTGGAGCGCAAAGAAGCGGAGCTGAACGCTCGCGAAGCAGCTTTGCTCGGCCAGGAGTTGGACATTGCGAGGTTGAAGAAAGGAAAAGGTATGTCATGGATGTGGAGTTGTTTACATGAATTTTGAAAGTGCTCCATGTTCGGCCTGATGTTGGTAAGATCGAACGTCACTTATACTACGAAGGAGGTCAGTTAAAGTTGTTCATCTGGTTCGTGATTGTCTGTTTTAGACGAAGAGGAAGTGGCGGATTCGATGGCACCGACTATTCCTCCTGTCCGAGGAAATCCGCGGGGTAAATAAATAGAAGTCTTTTCCTATTCAAAGCTAAGAGCACAATTGAGCGTAATCACTTTGTATATGCTGTGAATGTAGAAAGTGTCATAGTGTGTAAATGGTGCAAGGCATTTTGAAGTTCATAGTTAGCGGGAATATTGTTATTCTAAAATAATTTGCATAATTTGAGGAGGTTCGTGTGCTGTTGTGGCCAAGAAACCCAGATCGTCGCGACGTAAGAGTGGGATGGACGCGACACGAGGTGAGCTTTTTTTCATTTTTTTGATGTTTTTTTAAATCTAAATTTGAATAATTTACGTGATCGTTGTTTCGCTACTCTCCAAGCAAAACTTAATGTTACTCCAGGAGACACGAACCCGTGCAGGTCTCCTGGACGTGCAGGTGTTCATGAACATGCCTATTCTCCCTCTTCTGACAGCGCGCAGTCGAATCGTTCAGAGAGGTCATGGCGAGCTGAGACACTGCCAATTGGTGAGTTCCACTTCGAAATGTGTACGAATAATGTTCATAACTATTACAGATGCTTACGATCACAATATGTTTGACAGCGAGGATGAGACTGCCACGGAAAACAACATTACGAGAGGTTAAACTGTTTTATAATTATATGTTACGATTTTGTTGTCAGGTTTCCACCGCTATTCGGCTACGCACCCGTCTGCTATCTCCCACAGTTCGCGCACGGTAGAATACGGCGACCTCCATGTGAAGGAGAGAACAGAGCGCGATCTGTCACAGCATGGTGAGATATTGACCTACGTATTTGATATTTATATATTTATTGTTCGGTTATATTCAGATCGCGCGCTCGAAGAAGGAGAACTTCCTCCCTCTCTCCCATGTTCCCAGTTGCACGACGATGGAGAGAAGACTACCGAGGGCCTGGACGACACGCAGCAATCTGTGGTACTCTATCGTCAAAGGGGGGAAGGCGATGAGGATCAAGAAAGTGTCATCGGGCAAGGAGCTGAAGAAGCGGATGAGGACGACTCTGACAATGTTGACGAGGGAGTGGGAGATCATGTCGATGTTCTCTCGACGTTCACAACCCCTGATTCCTCATACGCTGGCTACGAGGTATGTCATAAATGAGTAGAAAACAAGTATTTTTTGTATTTCATTTTCAGAAACACATGAAAAAGATGCACTCGTATCTAGCACGAGAAGACGAGTCCACATTCGAAAAATTAGACAGGCGAGTGTTTTTTTTAAATTATACATGAATCTTTTTTTTTATAATTTTAACATTCTTTTTTCCAGCAGTCGTCCTTTCCCTTCCATCTCATTCCTCACTAGGCGCAAGGCGGTTCACTACTTCGACGAGGAGAGCTACCGCTATCGAGTGGACTCGATGCGGCCTCATCTTCTAAGGTGAGGTTTTGAATAGAATTAAAGTATGTTGAATTTGAAAAAAATTAGGAAAAATGTGATCATTATTACTTAGGTGTGTGGTTGACTCCTGTCCAGGACGCGGAGAGATCTGCGATCTAGAAGGGACGCCGAGTGTTCGATGCATCAAGGCACACACACATCCCAGCGATTGGCACGAAATCAAAGTTTCTTTTTTTTTGATTTGGGTATTTACATGTGAATTGCAGTACGATGAGTTCTGTGTACGCTGCTACATACAGATTGAGAGGGGTGCGACTCCGCAAGAAGCACTCAACGAGTCGATGCGACTTGGCGACAGTGCCATGGTGAGTACTCTTATTAAACCCATGTTACCCTCAGCCATGTTCAAAAAGAAATTAAGATGTAAGCATAATGATTGTTTTACTTCAGTTGGCCAAGAAGAACGTGGAGTCTTTGAGGAGGTCTCTGCGACAGCACACTGCTAAGTTGACCTATGTCAAAGAAGGACTCGAACACGTGCTCACGGATCGGTTCCAGGCAGGAGGTGTGTAGTGATTTAAATCATGATATACTATAATTGCTGTCGTTGGGAATTTTGTTGGGCGTAGTAATGCGATAGTCTTCCTTCGGCTCGTTTCACACACTCTATATTCAGTGGCTACGTCATAGCTTTAACTTTAGGTCTAGCTTTGAAATTTATAGGTCGACCCTGCTACACGCTGCAACAGCCGGATCTCCTAGTTGTCGCGTCTCCGCTGACTAGAACTATTCTCAGCAGCACAACCGTTCTTCTCATCGATAGCACGTACCGCGTTGTGTCGAAAACCGGTCCGTACAAGGCGCTGTTGACGATAGGTAAACTGGTAAGCTTTTTTTAAATGATTAGTTTTAGTTATATTCAATTATTTTTGTAGGAGGGTCACTGCTTTGTGCCCGTAATTCACGCATTGGTGCCGTCCGAGAAGGAAAAGGATGTTCTGCGGGTGCTGTTGTTCATGCAGAAGGTCGCCCCCGAGTTCTCGCCCACAGTTGTACTGGCAGGTATGTATTGTATGGAATAATGAAGTTGTGAGTGTGTGTTTTGTTTCAGACGGGGACCGCGCGAGTACGGGGGCGTTCAGTTCGGCGTGGCCAGGTGTCTCAGTGCGGCGCTGCTCTTTTCACCGAGCGGCGTGTATGTACAAGAAGTTGGTGGGCATGTGCAATCCGGACGAGGCCAAATACCTACAGCGGCCGAAGTGAGTTCAGTTTGCTGAAACAAATGTCTTTTCGTATAGCACGCAGATGCGTGTGCTGTGGGAGATGGTCTTGTCGCTGGAACTGATCGACGAGGGAGATGTCATCAAGGCGGTGGACGACATCGAGGCCAGATTCAACCAGTCCTTCTCCCGATGCAATGGTGAGACTTTCGAAATTTGTCAGCGATATTGCTCAATACTACTCCTTTAGACTACTTCAAGTATGTGAGAACCACTTGGACAGGAGGATTCCAGGGCCGGAACTGGGTTGATCCCATGTACCCTATTGTAGAATGGTCAGTATCGTGTATTGCTGAGTCTAGCGGGTAACACGGTCTCGTTTATTTAATTTTCAGGAACAGTATGGACAGGAGAATCAAGGGGTTCTCCCAGACGACCAACAGTCTTGAACAATGGCACGCGAGAGCTCTCGGAGTGAGTAATTTATGATGTATTTCATATTTTATTATTGCCTTACAGAAATGCCCCAAAAACTCCACGACCAACATCCTGCTCGGTTTTGTACTGAAGGACATGAAACATACTTTCGACGAAGTTCAGAGTGAGTGAGAATATATTGCATGGTTATATGTAAAAGTACGTATTTTAGCTGCGATGCATGCTGGCCTTCTGGTGGCTGACATGCGGAAGTCGTCTGGCCAAACGACGATTCAGCACATGGTATATTATGAGCGATGTGCCACTCTCCTGGAGCGCGGACGAGGAGATCGATCGGTGAGTGATATTTTTTTCTAACAAATAAAGAACCAATTAGAGAGGGCGCGCCAGCGCCCTCTCGTTTGTACTGGATGTCCCCGCGCGCTAGAATGCTCAAAAACGACTTTTCTCGGATGAAGCACTTTTCCTCATTTTGAAGTGATTTCCACTGTTACATTGCATTCACATCTCTATTCGATAGAGTTATAGAAAGTTGTATTGAGTTTGATTGAATTTGAAGCGAGATACGGAGAGTCCGCATTCGAGTGCGGATTGAGATTGGTGTCGGGCGTCGGACAATCGCTTTCGCCCCGCCCCCTCTGTGTGTGAGTGAGAGAGAGAGAGATAGGCGAATAGCGGGTGCGCGTCGGTATCCTCGCAGCGAATCGCGAACGTGTATGAAAATGTAATTTTGTGAAACAAAACTTAAGAAAAGGACAGATATTATCTTTCAAAAGTACTTCCAAGTAAAAGTAGTTGGTTTGTACCGTTGTCTCAGTTGAGCAAAAGGACTGACATGTTTTCAATGGAGACATGTGCAAACAGGCTCTCAGCATTATTCGACGTGTTATGTTACAACAGAAGTTATGCTTTTAGATAATAACTGCATAGCTTCGTAAACGCGTTCATTATAATATGGCCGCTTTGCACTGGTATGAGAGAGAGAGCCTGTTGGCACATGTCTCCATTGAAAACATGTCAGTCCTTTTGCTCAACTGAGACAACGGTACAAACCAACTACTTTTACTTGGAAGTACTTTTGAAAGATAATTAGATAATGAGCTGGCTGAACACCCTTCGCACCTATGTTGCGATACAGGGCTCCGAGCGAAGGGATAAGCGCTTCAAGGTAGGCTGTTTTACGTGTTTTTTAAAGTTACTTCTTTTTTTTTGGAGACTGCTGCTCCGAAGCGGAAATGAACGTTTCCCCGAGAAGCACGCACTCGCTCCCATCGCCCACCTCCCACTTCCCTCTTGATACAGTGAGTCGCTTTCGATTGATTGCAAATTGTCATATATGCTTGTTCGACGTGTCTACTGTACTTTGGTGATTACTGTAGACACGTTACCATTGCAATGTTGACGGTGATATGATCGATTGATTGGTTCCAGGATTGTGCCATCTCTCATCCACGACACGCCGTCGAGCGGCGCAATGATCCTCCCCTGCTCACCCCGTGCACCCAGAGAAGCACGCACTCGCTCCCATCGCCCACCTCCCACTTCCCTCTTGATACAGTGAGTCGCTTTCGATTGATTGCAAATTGTCATATATGCTTGTTCGACGTGTCTACTGTACTTTGGTGATTACTGTAGACACGTTACCATTGCAATGTTGACGGTGATATGATCGATTGATTGGTTCCAGGATTGTGCCATCTCTCATCCACGACACGCCGTCGAGCGGCGCAATGATCCTCCCCTGCTCACCCCGTGCACCCAGAGAAGCACGCACGATCATATCTATATCATATCCATGTTTGTTGTTGTTACCTAGTTGATTTTGATTTGGCTGTGAATCGTCTTAAATAATAAATAATTATATTGATTGATTATTGGTGACTATCATCCAAATATACACAATTTGTTTGTTTCGAGTTTGGTTCGTTCTGCACTTCCCCAATGAGCAGCTCCTTCCCCAATGAGCAGCTCCTTCACTGAGCAGCTCCTTCACTGAGCAGCTCTTTCCGGAGCAGCTCCTTCCCGAGCAGCCCGTTCCATGAGCAGCTCCTTCCTACTGTCTTCAGATTGGTTCCAGGATTGTGTTCATGTGGGCTGACTTTAGATGTCTACGCGCGTGAGCTCTGAGAGCTTTTGCTTTAGTGGTTCTTCCGACCCATCAGCGGGTCGGACGCAACCAGTTTTCCCACGAGGAAATCTGATTGCGGTAGAATGTGAGGTGATTTATGTATAGTGACACTTACGCTTTCTTCGTGCAGTTGGTGTATGACCGGTTCATGTACACTTCTCGACCAATGTTTCTTTTTCGAATTTATTTGCCGCGTTTCTGTCTATCTTAATGTATACATATATAAATTTTTAAATATCCATGTTTATCTGCGTGTTCTATTCTAGTCGATGGACCGGGAGTGGAGTAATAGAATCCCACGTGTGAGTGTTTCGTCGATGGATCGGCCTGGCGCGGAACTACCGCTTGTTCCGCCCTTTTCAGACAGTCCACGAGTCTACGCTCAGGTTAGAAATACTATATTTTCTGTGCTACAAGGCCATTTGCTGCAGATGCGTACAATGACGTTCAATCCGGAAGAGGAGGCGCACTATCTCCGACAACATCATGGTCAGCACGCCCGTTCGATGCAGGCATATCAGGTCTTTATATTTGTGTCATGTCCTTCTAACGTATAGTGGTTAAGTAATTTTCATTTGATGTTAAATGCATTTATTTGAATGAGTTGCAGTCCTCGTCCGATGTATCTGCTGAACAGCAGCGCGTCTTCGAGCTCGAACAACAGCTGCAACGTGCCAAGGACGATGTGCTGCGTGCGCAGTAGAAGGCGTTTTGTCGCCTTGAAGTAAGTATGATTTTATATATATGTTTTTTTTATAATTATATTTAAATACAGGACGTCCCCACGGGCGACACACATGATACGTGGACAGCTGAGGAAAGCAACAACGGACCAGCACAGGTATCATACATTTGTTATCTTTATTTTATTTTTCCCTTGGAATGTTGTTCAGGATCAACTCGAAGACCAGAACGTCGAAGACCAGAACGACGAACACGATCACAAAGACGCTGATCCTCTCAGATCGGCATGTCGCCCTGGTGGGTTAGGTGCCCTTGGTTGGTGCCCTTGGTGGCCATGGGACTCAACACGTTTACTTCAATTTGCGCGTTTACTTATTCTATTGAAGTACAGACCCACAAAACGCACATGACGCATGTCGTCATATCGAGACAAGTAAGCTCCTTCTCATTGCCGATTCAGAGCCTGTGAACATGAGTGAATGGCTCGTGGATGGCCATTGATCCAGTAAAATGGATACTCTTTCTTTGCACATAAGCAACAAATAAGTGACAACTACGGTCGGGCCGTGTCCGGCAAACAACTACTCACAATTACAATTGATTGCAACAATGTAAATCATTATTTAGGATACGTTCTTCATTCACAATTAACAAAATATCAATTGAACGCATTCATTAATTGTCAAGTTGTTATGTTTTTTGACAGGCCGCGACAGCACCTGGAACGAAATGGCAAAGTACTTTGCATCGTCTGGCGAGTTCGAGACTAACTCCGACATTCAGGTATACATATATGTAATAATAATTTATTGCAGAAATACTGCGTCGCACATAGAACAAACATCGTTGGTTAAAAAGCATGAAAGAAATAGCCGCATTGTTGAGAGAATGACCGCATTGTAGTGACAACAACCAAGTTAAATCATCGTAAAGAGTGATGTAGTATGTGATCTTATCTGCATGAAACCGAGTGAGTGTGAGAGTGAAGGAATCTTGGGCTAATCCGACACAGAAGTGCAGTCAGTCTAGATCAGAAAACATCGGAATGATACCTGCCCCCGACCTGTGGCATGGAGGAGCCGCGGCACAATAAGAGACATGTGCAAGAGAGCAGGTACAAACTTCAGCATCATCACCTTTCCTTCTACCCAGCCGAGCCAAATCAACCACTATATAACACTATCGAACAGCAACTGCCAATGAGAGATACCACAATGAGAGAGAGCAATGAGAGGACAATGTGTGTGAAGTGTAACACTAGAATCAATCATGAAATTATAGCAAGATCAATTATTGTCATAGTCGCACGTGCTCACTGGGCAAAAGATGGGTGGTAGATCAGTCCGGTAGATCGGTTCGGGCACTCTCGGCTTGCATCGATCGATCGGCGGCGGCAGACAGTGAGAGGAAACGAGCGGGCGACGGCACAGTGCGTTCGGGTGCGGCGAAATCCAGGGGCGGCCTGTCTTATTCCGTGCATGTATCTTCCCCGTGCATGTATTATCCCGTGCTTGTAATCGTCCGTACATGTTTGCTGTGTTATTGTTGTTGCACCTGTCACAACTGTGTCTTAGCTCGCAAGCTTGAGTGTATGTGTAAGATCGATTCGTGTGAGTGCCCTACAGAACCTCGAGTGAGAGAGTCGAAAGACGCGCGGGTGTGATTTTGTGAGTGCGAGAATGAAACGAGCGGTTCTGAGTGCGTAGGAATTATGCAAATGTATATATATATATATATTCAGCAGAGTACATTGTTCAATTACAATAGTTTTGTAGGACTTCTTGATCAAGTCTAAGAACAACTACAACTGCCTGAAAAGTGAACCGGACCTCATGTCAACTGCAAAGAAGCTGCACGAGGCTGAACCCGGATCTGTTCAACAGGACCTGTACACCCACATCTTCGCCATCGAGATGAAGGTGATTTTTTTTTGGGAGTTTAAGAGGAGAAGAGACAGGGACAGTGTGCAAGTTTGTTTTGTTAATTGTATAAGCGTTGGATCTACTTGTCACTTTACACAAGTTTATTGCTGGTTTCAGTTGACGCTGGACACCCAACTGGCCAAGATCGAAAGTACGTCTACGCGTGCAACTTCAACAGCTCGGAAAATAGCTGCATCGGAGGGAGTAGACGGATTGAAGAGGTTCGGCGACTCGGCGCTCTCTGATCTGATAAGGCATGCGGAAACCAGCGAGTGTAGCTTGTTCCATGGTACGTATATTTTTCACATATTATACTTTTGTTCCGTAACTCATGTTTTAGGTTCCTCACTTGCGGATTTCTATGAAGGTGCGTACAGGAAGAACAAGAAGCGAGGTGGAACGGAAGATGAACGTGTCAGGTGTTTCTTCAAGCAGTGGATTCTCAAGGTGTGTATATCAATTTTTTTCTCTCAGTATTATTATGTAGTATACATTATGGTTTCAGTTTGTCAAGAATGATGTGCGTCTCCATTTGCTTCAGCTCGCCTACCGATCCGGTGTGTCTCGTCACAAGCCACGTGCAGACAGCGCGTATCTCCTCCACATTCCCGTCAACACATTCGAAACACTAAAGGGTAAGTTTTGGGTTTTCTCTTCTTTTCGTTTTTACGGCGTTTATTTGTTTCAGACTTCGTGTGTATTCAAGTGTACGGGGAAGACTACGGAGCGGATCACTCGGCTGACTGCGTCGCTATATTAAACTCTGTCCTGTGAGTGTGTTTGATCCCATTTTTTCAATGACTAAAATGTTTCTAGGGCGGTATTCGCCAAGGAGATTGATCCGAAGTCGGGTATGACTCTGCGCGCCCTGGCAAAGGAGGAATGGAAGGAAGCTAAGAAGAGGCTGAACCAGGACAAGAGGGCAGAAGTGCAGAAGGAAGTGTAGTTTGTGGAGTAGTACTTTTTAAAATGTGAATTATTATGAACGAGCTTTCTGACTTTAAACACTTTTTCATTGTGAGTTGTGAATGATTTTATACAGTTATGACAGAAAAACCGCATCGTATACTACTTTTTTTTGTTGCAAGTCAATAGCAAGCCGATGTTTATGTTGCAAGCCGAATCCGAATCCGATTGTGAATATTGTTGTTTTCAGAATAAAAAAGTTTATTATACACGTATGTGTTATATAATAATATAACTTAGTGTAATGGTATACACAACAAACTAAGCAATCGATAATCAATCAATATACAGTCGAAAACTCAGGGAAAGAAACTTCAATGTTCATGAACTCATAAAAAATTCATAAAAACTTCCATAAAAATTCATGAATTTCAGTGTATTATTTTATAAAGAATGGAAATGTGAATTTATAAATAACTTTAAACGAATTCAATATCTTTATCAGTTTCGGAGAAGACGACAAGATTTGATAGTGGCTCCCACGTCTCCTCGCTGTAACCCAGCCATTTTATCTTGATAAAAAGCTTTCTTTTCACTTTTCGCTTTGACACGACAGCCTCCACTCTGTATTGATTGTTTGTATTTCTCGCTCTTATCATCTCCTGGTGGTAGATCACTACATCGATTATCTGTTGAAAAGTACTTGCGTAAAGATATTAAGTTTGTCTTGACCCAATTCAACAAAAGCGCATGCATAAAACGTTTACAAATACTAAAACAAACCTGCGCCTCTCTCTTTCTCTCTCTCCCCCTCTCTCTCTCTCTCTCTCTCTCTCTCTCTCTCTCTCTCTCTCTCTCTCTCTCTCTCTCTCTCTCTCTCTCTCTCTCTCTCTCTCTCTCTCTCTCTCTCTCTCTCTCTCTCTCTCTCTCTCTCTCTCTCTCTCTCTCTCTCTCTCTCTCTCTCTCTCTCTCTCTCTCTCTCTCTCTCTCTCTCTCTCTCTCTCTCTCTCTCTCTCTCTCTCTCTCTCTCTCTCTCTCTCTCTCTCTCTCTAGACGTATGACGTTATTCATTTGTATTGTTATATTTCATCTGTTAGTGTCCACTGTCCGTTATGCGCAGGTTTGTGTTAGTATTTGTAAACGTTTTATGCATGCGCTTTTGTTGAATTGGGTCAAGACAAACTTAATATCTTTACGCAAGTACTTTTCAACAGATAATATATGTGCTTTTGTTGAATTTCATAGAAATTTCTTCTCTTTCTGATTCCCAAGCTCTGTCGTTAATTAATACGCATAGAACTATTATGTGACACATTTTATGATGTGACGCACAATGTTGCGTGTATATGTAACTATATTTTTCTTGGTATTGTATAGAAACAATTCTAATCGACACGCCCTGAATTTCGGTCGCCGTGGTACGCGCCCTGCCCGCCTGCCGGGAGAGAGAGCTAGCCAGAGTGATGGGAACCCAAAACAACGCAAACCCGGCGCGAATTAGACGCTGGCGGCGGCGAGGCGAACTACACTCAAAGTGCTAGTTGGAGAACACGCGCAGAAAACGCGAGAGAGTACGCTTTCGGCAGAGAGTCAGCGTTACCGGACACGACATCCACCCACACGCTGGCCTCTCACCTCATGGGTGTGCGAGATCGCTCATAACTTCTTTCGGAGAAAAGATACAAAGATAAAGATGCCATCAATTAGTGATCTGGCCTACAAAACCGTGCAAATCTAACTAACTTTCCCACTGTTTCTCATTCCCACTGTTTCTTCATTCCCACTGTTTCTCTCGCAGTGGATGGTTGATCCGATGGATGAGTCAGCGCCCGCGCCCGCGGCCCCCGCTGCCCCCGCTGCCTCCTCTACCCCATCTGCACCTGCACCTGCACCTATCGTCAAGAAAAGGAAGGGATTATTCTTCTCCTCCCCGCAGTCGCCGAAGATGACCGAGCAGTCCTACCTCACCATGACCAACCAGATGCTGACTGAGCTGACCAACAAGGTCTACAGCCCCCTGTTCGACATGATCGCTGAACTTCGTAACCAGAACACCGCCCTTCGTGCCGAGATCACCTCGCTGCACGAGAAGATCGACAAGCTGAGCAGCGAGCAGACCCGCTCGTTTGCTGCCGTCGCTGCCACACCCGTCTCCCCTTCCGCCGCTCCCGTCTCCGCAGCTGACCGCGCCCGCCTCATCGTTAACGTCTCCAAGGGAATCCGCGAGGAATCCGAGGAGTCCGACCGTCAGAGGACCGCCTTTCTCAAGAAAGTGCCGGAGAAAGAAGACGACAAGACCTTTGTCGCCGACCTCATCAAGGACCTCGACATCGACGTCACTGTGGAGAAGGATCCTTTTCGCCACGGACCTGCCAGGGACGCCAGCCGCACTCCTCGCCCACTCCTGATCCGTTTTGCAACGGAGAAAGACAACTACACGTTCATCAAGGCCTTCAACTCGAGGTGCAAGGAGAAGAAGATGGACTTGTCGGCTCGCTCGCATCTCTCGCCGTCGGAGACTGTTCTCTACCGGGAGGCGTGGAGGGAGTGCATCTCCCGCAACGACAAGGCCGGCCGCAAGGAGTGGACAGTGCGCGGGCTGAACCTGTTCAAGCTGCCGGAGCCGCAGCCGTGGACGCCGACTGCGAGGCCGCCGTCCAGCCAGCCGGCAGTCTCAAGTGCGCCCAGATAAACGCCCGTTCCCTGCGCAACAGGGCACAGGTATACAGAGATTTCTTTCTACTATCACAGTTTGATGTACTTTCCGTTTGCGAGACTTGGCTTGATTGTACTATACCAGATTCCTATCTTTCTAATGGCATGTTTTCCGTTTTTCGTCGCGACCGCCCCACTAGGGGAGGTGGCATTGCCCTTTTCACAAAACATAGTCTCCCTGTTACACTTGTCGATTCAAGCCCGCCCGATTCAGAGCTCGAATATGTTGTAATTGATGTGCGCACTCCCTGCCCTATACGTATCATTTCTGTGTATCATGCCTCCCATTCCAGATCCTACTCCCCTCTGTTGTCTCGCCTGTCCGACTTGATCTGCCAGTCGCCGCACGCTGTTTGCGTCACCGGCGACTTCAACGCAAGCCACGTGAGTTGGTCTAGCCTCTCCACTAGTTGTTCCAGATGCCAGGAACTTTTATCATTCTCAATCTCTCTCGGTCTGACTCAGTTGGTAGACGAGCCAACTCGTGAGAACAACATTCTCGACCTTGTCTTTACAAACCGCATCGATTTGTGCAGTGATGTCAGTGTTGAGTGTGGCTTCTCTGATCATCGTAATGTTTTGTTTTCTTTTGCATGCGGTCGTCTCCCCTCTCACCCGAAGCCCGATCGAAAGATCTACGCATTCCGGCGGGGGGACTATCGCAGAGCAAATGAATGTCTTGCATCTATCGATTGGTTCTCTGAACTACAGCCCCACATACACAATGTGCAAACCATTTACAACAAGTTCACTGAGATTGTTGCATGTGTGGTTGACAATACTATCCCGCCCGTTTCGGATCGCAGAACTATTCCTCGGCGCATAGCTAGGCTTTACAAGTACAAAAAATCAGTATGGGCAGCAGAAGGAAACTCTGCTCGCTACAAAGCCATAGTCAAGCGAATCGAAAAGGTTTGCCGCCGAGGAAAAGTTTTGCGTGAAAAGCGATTTCTGCGAGACAAGAGCAGTTTCTTTTCATACATGAAGAAATGCTCAAGATCTTCCGTGCATGTTCCCTCTCTTTTGTGTGGTGACCAGGTGGCAGACACTGCCAGTGCCAAGGCCGCCATGCTCTCTGCGCAGTACAGGTTGGTCTTCGTCCGCGACGACGGCCGTCTGCCGGAGTGCACCAAGCGCACCTCACAATCTCTCGATAATGTCACATTTCCTGCATGGCGAGTAGAGAAGACTCTTCTTTCTCTCCAAGCAAAGGTCAACCGCACACCAGAAGGGATCCCTGCTATCTTTCTCAAAAATACTGCTACAAGTCTTGCCTTTCCGCTTTCGATTATTTTTTCTCTTTCCATGCACTCAGGCGATATCCCATCACAGTGGAAAACTGGTTGTGTCACCCCTCTTTTCAAAAAGGGTAAAAAGTCCGACCCTTCCAACTACAGACCCATCTCCCTCACATCCGCCGTGTCCAAGTGCATGGAAAGAATGATCAAAAGAGAGCTCACTTCTTTCCTATCTGCTAACAAACTACTCAGCGAGGCGCAGTGGGGATTCCGGGAGAAACGGAGCACTACTGCACAGCTTACATCTTTTATTTCTTTACTGACATCTGCCGAGAGTAAAAACATGTGCAGTGATGTACTGTACATAGATTTTGCCAAGGCCTTCGATTGCGTTTCATTTCCCAAGCTTCTATCCAAGATTAGCAGTTACGGCATTGATGGTGCACTGCATACATGGCTCAGTGCATGGTTGACAGGCCGCACGCAGTGTGTGGAAGTTGAAGGGGAGTCGAGTCCACTCGATCAGGTACTCTCTGGAGTACCGCAAGGCAGTGTTCTCGGACCTCTTTTATTTCTACTTTTTATCAATGATTTGCCCGATTGTCTCCCCCCAGATTGCAGCGTGTTTTTGTTTGCTGATGATGTGAAGATAATATCTGTGTTTGATCCCCGCGTCTCCACTGCTCCTCTATCTTCTGCCGCGAAAGCGATTGAAGAATGGGTGTTGAAATGGCAGATGTCGGTGAGTGCCAGCAAATGTGCCGTCATGCATTTCGGCAAGCGCAACCCTCGATTCAAATATTTTCTATCAGATTCTATTGTCCCTGTTGTTTCCTCTTTCCGTGATCTAGGAATCACAGTCAGTGACGATCTGACATTCCGTGTCCACATAAACAACATTGTCAAAAAAGCCAATCAAAAAATAAACTACCTCTTTTTTGTTTTGCGGACACGGAATGAAACAGTTCTCACTCAAGCTTACACTATTTATGTCCGTTCTATCCTGGAATATGGATCCGTAATTTATTCACCTTTCTATCAAACAGATAAGGACACCATCGATTCTGTCCAAGCACTGTTCCTCACTCGATTGTCTTATCGATGCGGTCTCTCACATCTTTCTCGCTCTCACGTAGAGGCTCGTTTACACCTTGAGTCCCTTTCTCGTCGTAGAATGAGATCGGACCTGGCATTTGTGTACAGAATGTGGAGGGGCGAAACCGACTTGTGTGTGTCTGCCATTTTTGAGGTTCGATCGAGTCGGACTCGCGGGGCCACAACAAAAGTTTTTCCCCTGTCAAAACCTAACAAAAACAATGTAAAAGCATTTCTTTCTCATCGAGTTTATGAAATAGTCAACAAATTACCCCCGCACGTTTTCAATTCATCCTATTTCACTTTCCTATCTTTCATTGATGCGATACTGTAACTTTCACACATTTCACATGTTTCACTTGTCCCCTGATCTATAAGAGTTTTGTAAACCTTGATCTTGTATAATAATTGTTGATGCAATTAGAATAAATATTACATGAATTGGATGAGTTCACATTCTTGCTAACATGATTTTTGGATATAGCTTCTTGAAAATTCTGGCGCGAGCCCTATCCTAAGCCAAAAGAGAGGGCGCTGCGCGCCCTCTCTAATAAGAGAGAGAGACAGAGACAGAGACAGAGAGAGAAGAGGAGAGAGAGAGAGAGAGACAGACAGATAGATAGATCAGAGAGAAAGAGAGAGAGATTCAAATGCAAATTCAAATTCAAATGTTTATTCGGAATCGCAAATATGATTATGACACGTACAACACGATATCACTCATAAGAACCTAAGATGGTAGTATAGATTTTTGCGCCGAATGGAAGATGCAGCTTCACTAATCGGGCTCTTGCATTCCCGTCCATAGAGGGCATTCGTCTTGCGGACCACATCATTGAATCAATATTGACGTAGATGTTGATAATCGATCGATATCCATCGATAATCCAAATCCACGGTTACTCCAGTAACAAACTGACCGCAAGGAACGATATCCACTCCACTGAGTGCCAATAGTGATCCAATCCTCGAGCTAGCGTTGCTGACTTCCATGTGGGCTACTCCGCGCGGGCCCAGCGTTTCTCACGGAGGATTCCAGAACTTGCGGCGGCGACGGCCGGTGTTGCGAGAAATGCACCCGACCGGTCACCGTGACGAAAAGAAATGAAAAAAAAGAAAGAGAGAGAAAGAGAGAGGGGGGGGGGGAGAGAGAGAGATGCGACGCAGACGCACCCTCCCTGGCCCTCTCGACCCGTATCTGCTCGGCGAGCGTCTCCCGGGAGTAGGCGTTCAGCGCGTCGCTCCTCAACAGAAGACACCGAGTGCCCAGCGACTGCACGCACATATCATCCGACAGCTCAACACGGCAACTCTCTCTCTCTCTCTCTCTTTTTCTGATCTCTCTCTCTTTATCTCTCTCTCTCTCTCTCTCTCTCTCTCTTTCTCACTCTCTCTCTCATTTAATTGAATACGACAGTACAATCATGATGATATGAGCCTAAGATGCTAGATACATAGGAACATAGGCTAACGCCGGGAAAATACAGGTATTTAAGTTGACGAGATTAGTGGCGGGAACACGATACTTGATCGATCATCATTCCTCGACCATTAGAGTACCATTATTGAAATGTAGAGTGTAGAGCTTCGTCTGTGTCCATGTCCATGCCATTTAGTATCCTCGCGTCATACTTCCACGTGAGAGTAATTCCCGCCGCCTCACTGGTTTGTCGGGAAAGATTCTTGTCTATGACCGATCATTCGGCGGCGGGGCAAAATGAGAAGACCCGACCGCACGCCGCGGGAAAAATCTCTCATGTATCCAAAATATAGTGTTATACATAGCCTTCCCGTCACGGTTTAAAAATCGTATTTCGAAATTTTCTCTCTTTTCTCTCTTCTCCCTCTTCTCCCTCTTCTCTCTCTTCTCTCTCTCTTCTCTCTCTTCTCTCTCTTCTCTCTCTTCTCCCTCTTCTCTCTCTTCACTCTTCTCTCTTCTCTCTTCTCTCTTCTCTCTTCTCTCTTCTCTCTCTTCTCTCTCTTCTCTCTCTTCTCTCTCTTCTCTCTCGCTTCTCTTACTTCTCCCTCTTCTCCCTTTTCTCTCTCTTCTCTCTCTATATATGTCTCTCTTTATCTCTCTCTCTCTCCCTCTCGCACGAGATGCTCGCTCTTCCTCTCGTTGTCTTTCACCCCCGACATCTGCACTCTCGCCGCCGCCCGCAGCGAGGGGCGGGGCTCTGCACTTTTGGGTGCAAGTTGGGTGCACGTTGGAAAAAGTCGGCGGTCAGCGTGACGGGAAGGAAGGAAGGAAGGAAGCGCTGGCCTTTCGCCTAGTGCGCGCGCGGGATCGCGCATAACTTCTTTCAGAGAAGAGATACAAAGATGCCATCAATTAGTGATCTGGCCTACGGAACCGTGCGAATCTAACTAACATGAATTGGATGAGTTCACATTCCTGCTAACATGATTTTTGGATATAGCTTCTTGAAAATTCTGGCGCGAGCCCTATCCTAACAATACTATCCCGCCCGTTTCGGATTCATTTGTATTGTTATATTTCATCTGTTAGTGTCCACTGTCCGTTATGCGCAGGTTTGTGTTAGTATTTGTAAACGTTTTATGCATGCGCTTTTGTTGAATTGGGTCAAGACAAACTTAATATCTTTACGCAAGTACTTTTCAACAGATAATATATGTGCTTTTGTTGAATTTCATAGAAATTTCTTCTCTTTCTGATTCCCAAGCTCTGTCGTTAATTAATACGCATAGAACTATTATGTGACACATTTTATGATGTGACGCACAATGTTGCGTGTATATGTAACTATATTTTTCTTGGTATTGTATAGAAACAATTCTAATCGACACGCCCTGAATTTCGGTCGCCGTGGTACGCGCCCTGCCCGCCTGCCGGGAGAGAGAGCTAGCCAGAGTGATGGGAACCCAAAACAACGCAAACCCGGCGCGAATTAGACGCTGGCGGCGGCGAGGCGAACTACACTCAAAGTGCTAGTTGGAGAACACGCGCAGAAAACGCGAGAGAGTACGCTTTCGGCAGAGAGTCAGCGTTACCGGACACGACATCCACCCACACGCTGGCCTCTCACCTCATGGGTGTGCGAGATCGCTCATAACTTCTTTCGGAGAAAAGATACAAAGATAAAGATGCCATCAATTAGTGATCTGGCCTACAAAACCGTGCAAATCTAACTAACTTTCCCACTGTTTCTCATTCCCACTGTTTCTTCATTCCCACTGTTTCTCTCGCAGTGGATGGTTGATCCGATGGATGAGTCAGCGCCCGCGCCCGCGGCCCCCGCTGCCCCCGCTGCCTCCTCTACCCCATCTGCACCTGCACCTGCACCTATCGTCAAGAAAAGGAAGGGATTATTCTTCTCCTCCCCGCAGTCGCCGAAGATGACCGAGCAGTCCTACCTCACCATGACCAACCAGATGCTGACTGAGCTGACCAACAAGGTCTACAGCCCCCTGTTCGACATGATCGCTGAACTTCGTAACCAGAACACCGCCCTTCGTGCCGAGATCACCTCGCTGCACGAGAAGATCGACAAGCTGAGCAGCGAGCAGACCCGCTCGTTTGCTGCCGTCGCTGCCACACCCGTCTCCCCTTCCGCCGCTCCCGTCTCCGCAGCTGACCGCGCCCGCCTCATCGTTAACGTCTCCAAGGGAATCCGCGAGGAATCCGAGGAGTCCGACCGTCAGAGGACCGCCTTTCTCAAGAAAGTGCCGGAGAAAGAAGACGACAAGACCTTTGTCGCCGACCTCATCAAGGACCTCGACATCGACGTCACTGTGGAGAAGGATCCTTTTCGCCACGGACCTGCCAGGGACGCCAGCCGCACTCCTCGCCCACTCCTGATCCGTTTTGCAACGGAGAAAGACAACTACACGTTCATCAAGGCCTTCAACTCGAGGTGCAAGGAGAAGAAGATGGACTTGTCGGCTCGCTCGCATCTCTCGCCGTCGGAGACTGTTCTCTACCGGGAGGCGTGGAGGGAGTGCATCTCCCGCAACGACAAGGCCGGCCGCAAGGAGTGGACAGTGCGCGGGCTGAACCTGTTCAAGCTGCCGGAGCCGCAGCCGTGGACGCCGACTGCGAGGCCGCCGTCCAGCCAGCCGGCAGTCTCAAGTGCGCCCAGATAAACGCCCGTTCCCTGCGCAACAGGGCACAGGTATACAGAGATTTCTTTCTACTATCACAGTTTGATGTACTTTCCGTTTGCGAGACTTGGCTTGATTGTACTATACCAGATTCCTATCTTTCTAATGGCATGTTTTCCGTTTTTCGTCGCGACCGCCCCACTAGGGGAGGTGGCATTGCCCTTTTCACAAAACATAGTCTCCCTGTTACACTTGTCGATTCAAGCCCGCCCGATTCAGAGCTCGAATATGTTGTAATTGATGTGCGCACTCCCTGCCCTATACGTATCATTTCTGTGTATCATGCCTCCCATTCCAGATCCTACTCCCCTCTGTTGTCTCGCCTGTCCGACTTGATCTGCCAGTCGCCGCACGCTGTTTGCGTCACCGGCGACTTCAACGCAAGCCACGTGAGTTGGTCTAGCCTCTCCACTAGTTGTTCCAGATGCCAGGAACTTTTATCATTCTCAATCTCTCTCGGTCTGACTCAGTTGGTAGACGAGCCAACTCGTGAGAACAACATTCTCGACCTTGTCTTTACAAACCGCATCGATTTGTGCAGTGATGTCAGTGTTGAGTGTGGCTTCTCTGATCATCGTAATGTTTTGTTTTCTTTTGCATGCGGTCGTCTCCCCTCTCACCCGAAGCCCGATCGAAAGATCTACGCATTCCGGCGGGGGGACTATCGCAGAGCAAATGAATGTCTTGCATCTATCGATTGGTTCTCTGAACTACAGCCCCACATACACAATGTGCAAACCATTTACAACAAGTTCACTGAGATTGTTGCATGTGTGGTTGACAATACTATCCCGCCCGTTTCGGATCGCAGAACTATTCCTCGGCGCATAGCTAGGCTTTACAAGTACAAAAAATCAGTATGGGCAGCAGAAGGAAACTCTGCTCGCTACAAAGCCATAGTCAAGCGAATCGAAAAGGTTTGCCGCCGAGGAAAAGTTTTGCGTGAAAAGCGATTTCTGCGAGACAAGAGCAGTTTCTTTTCATACATGAAGAAATGCTCAAGATCTTCCGTGCATGTTCCCTCTCTTTTGTGTGGTGACCAGGTGGCAGACACTGCCAGTGCCAAGGCCGCCATGCTCTCTGCGCAGTACAGGTTGGTCTTCGTCCGCGACGACGGCCGTCTGCCGGAGTGCACCAAGCGCACCTCACAATCTCTCGATAATGTCACATTTCCTGCATGGCGAGTAGAGAAGACTCTTCTTTCTCTCCAAGCAAAGGTCAACCGCACACCAGAAGGGATCCCTGCTATCTTTCTCAAAAATACTGCTACAAGTCTTGCCTTTCCGCTTTCGATTATTTTTTCTCTTTCCATGCACTCAGGCGATATCCCATCACAGTGGAAAACTGGTTGTGTCACCCCTCTTTTCAAAAAGGGTAAAAAGTCCGACCCTTCCAACTACAGACCCATCTCCCTCACATCCGCCGTGTCCAAGTGCATGGAAAGAATGATCAAAAGAGAGCTCACTTCTTTCCTATCTGCTAACAAACTACTCAGCGAGGCGCAGTGGGGATTCCGGGAGAAACGGAGCACTACTGCACAGCTTACATCTTTTATTTCTTTACTGACATCTGCCGAGAGTAAAAACATGTGCAGTGATGTACTGTACATAGATTTTGCCAAGGCCTTCGATTGCGTTTCATTTCCCAAGCTTCTATCCAAGATTAGCAGTTACGGCATTGATGGTGCACTGCATACATGGCTCAGTGCATGGTTGACAGGCCGCACGCAGTGTGTGGAAGTTGAAGGGGAGTCGAGTCCACTCGATCAGGTACTCTCTGGAGTACCGCAAGGCAGTGTTCTCGGACCTCTTTTATTTCTACTTTTTATCAATGATTTGCCCGATTGTCTCCCCCCAGATTGCAGCGTGTTTTTGTTTGCTGATGATGTGAAGATAATATCTGTGTTTGATCCCCGCGTCTCCACTGCTCCTCTATCTTCTGCCGCGAAAGCGATTGAAGAATGGGTGTTGAAATGGCAGATGTCGGTGAGTGCCAGCAAATGTGCCGTCATGCATTTCGGCAAGCGCAACCCTCGATTCAAATATTTTCTATCAGATTCTATTGTCCCTGTTGTTTCCTCTTTCCGTGATCTAGGAATCACAGTCAGTGACGATCTGACATTCCGTGTCCACATAAACAACATTGTCAAAAAAGCCAATCAAAAAATAAACTACCTCTTTTTTGTTTTGCGGACACGGAATGAAACAGTTCTCACTCAAGCTTACACTATTTATGTCCGTTCTATCCTGGAATATGGATCCGTAATTTATTCACCTTTCTATCAAACAGATAAGGACACCATCGATTCTGTCCAAGCACTGTTCCTCACTCGATTGTCTTATCGATGCGGTCTCTCACATCTTTCTCGCTCTCACGTAGAGGCTCGTTTACACCTTGAGTCCCTTTCTCGTCGTAGAATGAGATCGGACCTGGCATTTGTGTACAGAATGTGGAGGGGCGAAACCGACTTGTGTGTGTCTGCCATTTTTGAGGTTCGATCGAGTCGGACTCGCGGGGCCACAACAAAAGTTTTTCCCCTGTCAAAACCTAACAAAAACAATGTAAAAGCATTTCTTTCTCATCGAGTTTATGAAATAGTCAACAAATTACCCCCGCACGTTTTCAATTCATCCTATTTCACTTTCCTATCTTTCATTGATGCGATACTGTAACTTTCACACATTTCACATGTTTCACTTGTCCCCTGATCTATAAGAGTTTTGTAAACCTTGATCTTGTATAATAATTGTTGATGCAATTAGAATAAATATTACATGAATTGGATGAGTTCACATTCTTGCTAACATGATTTTTGGATATAGCTTCTTGAAAATTCTGGCGCGAGCCCTATCCTAAGCCAAAAGAGAGGGCGCTGCGCGCCCTCTCTAATAAGAGAGAGAGACAGAGACAGAGACAGAGAGAGAAGAGGAGAGAGAGAGAGAGACAGACAGATAGATAGATCAGAGAGAAAGAGAGAGATTCAAATGCAAATTCAAATTCAAATGTTTATTCGGAATCGCAAATATGATTATGACACGTACAACACGATATCACTCATAAGAACCTAAGATGGTAGTATAGATTTTTGCGCCGAATGGAAGATGCAGCTTCACTAATCGGGCTCTTGCATTCCCGTCCATAGAGGGCATTCGTCTTGCGGACCACATCATTGAATCAATATTGACGTAGATGTTGATAATCGATCGATATCCATCGATAATCCAAATCCACGGTTACTCCAGTAACAAACTGACCGCAAGGAACGATATCCACTCCACTGAGTGCCAATAGTGATCCAATCCTCGAGCTAGCGTTGCTGACTTCCATGTGGGCTACTCCGCGCGGGCCCAGCGTTTCTCACGGAGGATTCCAGAACTTGCGGCGGCGACGGCCGGTGTTGCGAGAAATGCACCCGACCGGTCACCGTGACGAAAAGAAATGAAAAAAAAGAAAGAGAGAGAAAGAGAGAGGGGGGGGGGGGAGAGAGAGAGATGCGACGCAGACGCACCCTCCCTGGCCCTCTCGACCCGTATCTGCTCGGCGAGCGTCTCCCGGGAGTAGGCGTTCAGCGCGTCGCTCCTCAACAGAAGACACCGAGTGCCCAGCGACTGCACGCACATATCATCCGACAGCTCAACACGGCAACTCTCTCTCTCTCTCTCTCTCTTTTTCTGATCTCTCTCTCTTTATCTCTCTCTCTCTCTCTCTCTCTCTCTCTCTCTCTTTCTCACTCTCTCTCTCATTTAATTGAATACGACAGTACAATCATGATGATATGAGCCTAAGATGCTAGATACATAGGAACATAGGCTAACGCCGGGAAAATACAGGTATTTAAGTTGACGAGATTAGTGGCGGGAACACGATACTTGATCGATCATCATTCCTCGACCATTAGAGTACCATTATTGAAATGTAGAGTGTAGAGCTTCGTCTGTGTCCATGTCCATGCCATTTAGTATCCTCGCGTCATACTTCCACGTGAGAGTAATTCCCGCCGCCTCACTGGTTTGTCGGGAAAGATTCTTGTCTATGACCGATCATTCGGCGGCGGGGCAAAATGAGAAGACCCGACCGCACGCCGCGGGAAAAATCTCTCATGTATCCAAAATATAGTGTTATACATAGCCTTCCCGTCACGGTTTAAAAATCGTATTTCGAAATTTTCTCTCTTTTCTCTCTTCTCCCTCTTCTCCCTCTTCTCTCTCTTCTCTCTCTCTTCTCTCTCTTCTCTCTCTTCTCTCTCTTCTCCCTCTTCTCTCTCTTCACTCTTCTCTCTTCTCTCTTCTCTCTTCTCTCTTCTCTCTTCTCTCTCTTCTCTCTCTTCTCTCTCTTCTCTCTCTTCTCTCTCGCTTCTCTTACTTCTCCCTCTTCTCCCTTTTCTCTCTCTTCTCTCTCTATATATGTCTCTCTTTATCTCTCTCTCTCTCCCTCTCGCACGAGATGCTCGCTCTTCCTCTCGTTGTCTTTCACCCCCGACATCTGCACTCTCGCCGCCGCCCGCAGCGAGGGGCGGGGCTCTGCACTTTTGGGTGCAAGTTGGGTGCACGTTGGAAAAAGTCGGCGGTCAGCGTGACGGGAAGGAAGGAAGGAAGGAAGCGCTGGCCTTTCGCCTAGTGCGCGCGCGGGATCGCGCATAACTTCTTTCAGAGAAGAGATACAAAGATGCCATCAATTAGTGATCTGGCCTACGGAACCGTGCGAATCTAACTAACATGAATTGGATGAGTTCACATTCCTGCTAACATGATTTTTGGATATAGCTTCTTGAAAATTCTGGCGCGAGCCCTATCCTAACAATACTATCCCGCCCGTTTCGGATTCATTTGTATTGTTATATTTCATCTGTTAGTGTCCACTGTCCGTTATGCGCAGGTTTGTGTTAGTATTTGTAAACGTTTTATGCATGCGCTTTTGTTGAATTGGGTCAAGACAAACTTAATATCTTTACGCAAGTACTTTTCAACAGATAATATATGTGCTTTTGTTGAATTTCATAGAAATTTCTTCTCTTTCTGATTCCCAAGCTCTGTCGTTAATTAATACGCATAGAACTATTATGTGACACATTTTATGATGTGACGCACAATGTTGCGTGTATATGTAACTATATTTTTCTTGGTATTGTATAGAAACAATTCTAATCGACACGCCCTGAATTTCGGTCGCCGTGGTACGCGCCCTGCCCGCCTGCCGGGAGAGAGAGCTAGCCAGAGTGATGGGAACCCAAAACAACGCAAACCCGGCGCGAATTAGACGCTGGCGGCGGCGAGGCGAACTACACTCAAAGTGCTAGTTGGAGAACACGCGCAGAAAACGCGAGAGAGTACGCTTTCGGCAGAGAGTCAGCGTTACCGGACACGACATCCACCCACACGCTGGCCTCTCACCTCATGGGTGTGCGAGATCGCTCATAACTTCTTTCGGAGAAAAGATACAAAGATAAAGATGCCATCAATTAGTGATCTGGCCTACAAAACCGTGCAAATCTAACTAACTTTCCCACTGTTTCTCATTCCCACTGTTTCTTCATTCCCACTGTTTCTCTCGCAGTGGATGGTTGATCCGATGGATGAGTCAGCGCCCGCGCCCGCGGCCCCCGCTGCCCCCGCTGCCTCCTCTACCCCATCTGCACCTGCACCTGCACCTATCGTCAAGAAAAGGAAGGGATTATTCTTCTCCTCCCCGCAGTCGCCGAAGATGACCGAGCAGTCCTACCTCACCATGACCAACCAGATGCTGACTGAGCTGACCAACAAGGTCTACAGCCCCCTGTTCGACATGATCGCTGAACTTCGTAACCAGAACACCGCCCTTCGTGCCGAGATCACCTCGCTGCACGAGAAGATCGACAAGCTGAGCAGCGAGCAGACCCGCTCGTTTGCTGCCGTCGCTGCCACACCCGTCTCCCCTTCCGCCGCTCCCGTCTCCGCAGCTGACCGCGCCCGCCTCATCGTTAACGTCTCCAAGGGAATCCGCGAGGAATCCGAGGAGTCCGACCGTCAGAGGACCGCCTTTCTCAAGAAAGTGCCGGAGAAAGAAGACGACAAGACCTTTGTCGCCGACCTCATCAAGGACCTCGACATCGACGTCACTGTGGAGAAGGATCCTTTTCGCCACGGACCTGCCAGGGACGCCAGCCGCACTCCTCGCCCACTCCTGATCCGTTTTGCAACGGAGAAAGACAACTACACGTTCATCAAGGCCTTCAACTCGAGGTGCAAGGAGAAGAAGATGGACTTGTCGGCTCGCTCGCATCTCTCGCCGTCGGAGACTGTTCTCTACCGGGAGGCGTGGAGGGAGTGCATCTCCCGCAACGACAAGGCCGGCCGCAAGGAGTGGACAGTGCGCGGGCTGAACCTGTTCAAGCTGCCGGAGCCGCAGCCGTGGACGCCGACTGCGAGGCCGCCGTCCAGCCAGCCGGCAGTCTCAAGTGCGCCCAGATAAACGCCCGTTCCCTGCGCAACAGGGCACAGGTATACAGAGATTTCTTTCTACTATCACAGTTTGATGTACTTTCCGTTTGCGAGACTTGGCTTGATTGTACTATACCAGATTCCTATCTTTCTAATGGCATGTTTTCCGTTTTTCGTCGCGACCGCCCCACTAGGGGAGGTGGCATTGCCCTTTTCACAAAACATAGTCTCCCTGTTACACTTGTCGATTCAAGCCCGCCCGATTCAGAGCTCGAATATGTTGTAATTGATGTGCGCACTCCCTGCCCTATACGTATCATTTCTGTGTATCATGCCTCCCATTCCAGATCCTACTCCCCTCTGTTGTCTCGCCTGTCCGACTTGATCTGCCAGTCGCCGCACGCTGTTTGCGTCACCGGCGACTTCAACGCAAGCCACGTGAGTTGGTCTAGCCTCTCCACTAGTTGTTCCAGATGCCAGGAACTTTTATCATTCTCAATCTCTCTCGGTCTGACTCAGTTGGTAGACGAGCCAACTCGTGAGAACAACATTCTCGACCTTGTCTTTACAAACCGCATCGATTTGTGCAGTGATGTCAGTGTTGAGTGTGGCTTCTCTGATCATCGTAATGTTTTGTTTTCTTTTGCATGCGGTCGTCTCCCCTCTCACCCGAAGCCCGATCGAAAGATCTACGCATTCCGGCGGGGGGACTATCGCAGAGCAAATGAATGTCTTGCATCTATCGATTGGTTCTCTGAACTACAGCCCCACATACACAATGTGCAAACCATTTACAACAAGTTCACTGAGATTGTTGCATGTGTGGTTGACAATACTATCCCGCCCGTTTCGGATCGCAGAACTATTCCTCGGCGCATAGCTAGGCTTTACAAGTACAAAAAATCAGTATGGGCAGCAGAAGGAAACTCTGCTCGCTACAAAGCCATAGTCAAGCGAATCGAAAAGGTTTGCCGCCGAGGAAAAGTTTTGCGTGAAAAGCGATTTCTGCGAGACAAGAGCAGTTTCTTTTCATACATGAAGAAATGCTCAAGATCTTCCGTGCATGTTCCCTCTCTTTTGTGTGGTGACCAGGTGGCAGACACTGCCAGTGCCAAGGCCGCCATGCTCTCTGCGCAGTACAGGTTGGTCTTCGTCCGCGACGACGGCCGTCTGCCGGAGTGCACCAAGCGCACCTCACAATCTCTCGATAATGTCACATTTCCTGCATGGCGAGTAGAGAAGACTCTTCTTTCTCTCCAAGCAAAGGTCAACCGCACACCAGAAGGGATCCCTGCTATCTTTCTCAAAAATACTGCTACAAGTCTTGCCTTTCCGCTTTCGATTATTTTTTCTCTTTCCATGCACTCAGGCGATATCCCATCACAGTGGAAAACTGGTTGTGTCACCCCTCTTTTCAAAAAGGGTAAAAAGTCCGACCCTTCCAACTACAGACCCATCTCCCTCACATCCGCCGTGTCCAAGTGCATGGAAAGAATGATCAAAAGAGAGCTCACTTCTTTCCTATCTGCTAACAAACTACTCAGCGAGGCGCAGTGGGGATTCCGGGAGAAACGGAGCACTACTGCACAGCTTACATCTTTTATTTCTTTACTGACATCTGCCGAGAGTAAAAACATGTGCAGTGATGTACTGTACATAGATTTTGCCAAGGCCTTCGATTGCGTTTCATTTCCCAAGCTTCTATCCAAGATTAGCAGTTACGGCATTGATGGTGCACTGCATACATGGCTCAGTGCATGGTTGACAGGCCGCACGCAGTGTGTGGAAGTTGAAGGGGAGTCGAGTCCACTCGATCAGGTACTCTCTGGAGTACCGCAAGGCAGTGTTCTCGGACCTCTTTTATTTCTACTTTTTATCAATGATTTGCCCGATTGTCTCCCCCCAGATTGCAGCGTGTTTTTGTTTGCTGATGATGTGAAGATAATATCTGTGTTTGATCCCCGCGTCTCCACTGCTCCTCTATCTTCTGCCGCGAAAGCGATTGAAGAATGGGTGTTGAAATGGCAGATGTCGGTGAGTGCCAGCAAATGTGCCGTCATGCATTTCGGCAAGCGCAACCCTCGATTCAAATATTTTCTATCAGATTCTATTGTCCCTGTTGTTTCCTCTTTCCGTGATCTAGGAATCACAGTCAGTGACGATCTGACATTCTGTGTCCACATAAACAACATTGTCAAAAAAGCCAATCAAAAAATAAACTACCTCTTTTTTGTTTTGCGGACACGGAATGAAACAGTTCTCACTCAAGCTTACACTATTTATGTCCGTTCTATCCTGGAATATGGATCCGTAATTTATTCACCTTTCTATCAAACAGATAAGGACACCATCGATTCTGTCCAAGCACTGTTCCTCACTCGATTGTCTTATCGATGCGGTCTCTCACATCTTTCTCGCTCTCACGTAGAGGCTCGTTTACACCTTGAGTCCCTTTCTCGTCGTAGAATGAGATCGGACCTGGCATTTGTGTACAGAATGTGGAGGGGCGAAACCGACTTGTGTGTGTCTGCCATTTTTGAGGTTCGATCGAGTCGGACTCGCGGGGCCACAACAAAAGTTTTTCCCCTGTCAAAACCTAACAAAAACAATGTAAAAGCATTTCTTTCTCATCGAGTTTATGAAATAGTCAACAAATTACCCCCGCACGTTTTCAATTCATCCTATTTCACTTTCCTATCTTTCATTGATGCGATACTGTAACTTTCACACATTTCACATGTTTCACTTGTCCCCTGATCTATAAGAGTTTTGTAAACCTTGATCTTGTATAATAATTGTTGATGCAATTAGAATAAATATTACATGAATTGGATGAGTTCACATTCTTGCTAACATGATTTTTGGATATAGCTTCTTGAAAATTCTGGCGCGAGCCCTATCCTAAGCCAAAAGAGAGGGCGCTGCGCGCCCTCTCTAATAAGAGAGAGAGACAGAGACAGAGACAGAGAGAGAAGAGGAGAGAGAGAGAGAGAGACAGACAGATAGATAGATCAGAGAGAAAGAGAGAGATTCAAATGCAAATTCAAATTCAAATGTTTATTCGGAATCGCAAATATGATTATGACACGTACAACACGATATCACTCATAAGAACCTAAGATGGTAGTATAGATTTTTGCGCCGAATGGAAGATGCAGCTTCACTAATCGGGCTCTTGCATTCCCGTCCATAGAGGGCATTCGTCTTGCGGACCACATCATTGAATCAATATTGACGTAGATGTTGATAATCGATCGATATCCATCGATAATCCAAATCCACGGTTACTCCAGTAACAAACTGACCGCAAGGAACGATATCCACTCCACTGAGTGCCAATAGTGATCCAATCCTCGAGCTAGCGTTGCTGACTTCCATGTGGGCTACTCCGCGCGGGCCCAGCGTTTCTCACGGAGGATTCCAGAACTTGCGGCGGCGACGGCCGGTGTTGCGAGAAATGCACCCGACCGGTCACCGTGACGAAAAGAAATGAAAAAAAAGAAAGAGAGAGAAAGAGAGAGGGGGGGGGAGAGAGAGAGATGCGACGCAGACGCACCCTCCCTGGCCCTCTCGACCCGTATCTGCTCGGCGAGCGTCTCCCGGGAGTAGGCGTTCAGCGCGTCGCTCCTCAACAGAAGACACCGAGTGCCCAGCGACTGCACGCACATATCATCCGACAGCTCAACACGGCAACTCTCTCTCTCTCTCTCTCTTTTTCTGATCTCTCTTTATCTCTCTCTCTCTCTCTCTCTCTCTCTCTTTCTCACTCTCTCTCTCATTTAATTGAATACGACAGTACAATCATGATGATATGAGCCTAAGATGCTAGATACATAGGAACATAGGCTAACGCCGGGAAAATACAGGTATTTAAGTTGACGAGATTAGTGGCGGGAACACGATACTTGATCGATCATCATTCCTCGACCATTAGAGTACCATTATTGAAATGTAGAGTGTAGAGCTTCGTCTGTGTCCATGTCCATGCCATTTAGTATCCTCGCGTCATACTTCCACGTGAGAGTAATTCCCGCCGCCTCACTGGTTTGTCGGGAAAGATTCTTGTCTATGACCGATCATTCGGCGGCGGGGCAAAATGAGAAGACCCGACCGCACGCCGCGGGAAAAATCTCTCATGTATCCAAAATATAGTGTTATACATAGCCTTCCCGTCACGGTTTAAAAATCGTATTTCGAAATTTTCTCTCTTTTCTCTCTTCTCCCTCTTCTCCCTCTTCTCTCTCTTCTCTCTCTCTTCTCTCTCTTCTCTCTCTTCTCTCTCTTCTCCCTCTTCTCTCTCTTCACTCTTCTCTCTTCTCTCTTCTCTCTTCTCTCTTCTCTCTCTTCTCTCTCTTCTCTCTCTTCTCTCTCTTCTCTCTCGCTTCTCTTACTTCTCCCTCTTCTCCCTCTTCTCTCTCTTCTCTCTCTATATATGTCTCTCTTTATCTCTCTCTCTCTCCCTCTCGCACGAGATGCTCGCTCTTCCTCTCGTTGTCTTTCACCCCCGACATCTGCACTCTCGCCGCCGCCCGCAGCGAGGGGCGGGGCTCTGCACTTTTGGGTGCAAGTTGGGTGCACGTTGGAAAAAGTCGGCGGTCAGCGTGACGGGAAGGAAGGAAGGAAGGAAGCGCTGGCCTTTCGCCTAGTGCGCGCGCGGGATCGCGCATAACTTCTTTCAGAGAAGAGATACAAAGATGCCATCAATTAGTGATCTGGCCTACGGAACCGTGCGAATCTAACTAACATGAATTGGATGAGTTCACATTCCTGCTAACATGATTTTTGGATATAGCTTCTTGAAAATTCTGGCGCGAGCCCTATCCTAAGCCAAAAGAGAGGGCGCTGCGCGCCCTCTCTAATTACCTCTCCGCGGTGGTCCATCACTCTGTACACCACAGGATTCTTCTTGGCAATAATTTCACACACAAAGAAGTACTGTTCTGTGTAGTTTGGCAGAAAACCGCGCTGGAACACACTCTTTTCTTTGGTCAGCCGCACGCACTCGCCTAGTTCAAAGGGTCTAGCCGGCCCGGGTCGAGGAGTGGTGGAAACGGGGTCATCAGGCTGGCCGGTTGCGTAAGCACGCGCGTTCGGAGTACACCCTATTCCTCGATTCACACTGTTATTGACAGCGTCTGTGATCTTATCAATGACGCCGAACCAACGTTTCGTATTTGAAAAGGTAAATTGTTTGTAAATTCTCCCCTTTATCACACGAATAGTTCTCTCGCAGAGGCACGCTTTTATACCAGATCTGGTAGAGTACTGCACGATAGCCATATCGGATAGATACGAGGCCATTGCATTATTCCAAAACTCTTTCCCGTCATCTGCCAAATTCTGGTGGGATGAATTAGTGTTAGAAGCGGCTTGAATGCGTCAAGAACGACATTAGCTGTTTTATCCTTGAGAGGAAAGCACCATGTTTTGCGACTGTACACATCCACAACGACAAGAATGTATCGCATGCCGTCATTTTCAACACTAAACCACTGCATCTCAGCCAGGTCACATTGCAGTGTGTGGCCGTAGTAGGGAGCAGCTACTTTTAAACGCTGAAACTTTCTTCTGGGGTTTGAGTGAAGTGTGTATGCATTTTGATCAGCCAGAAACTCACGAACTTGTTCAATCTTTATAGTCTTATCGCGATGCCTTGCGGCTACATATAGTTTCTTAATAGAAGAGTAACTAGCAGGGTTACTGGTATCATAATATATACTTTTTAGTAAATTTTCGCGACGGGTAGCCACCGGGCTCGACATTATAACACTGACCGCCAAGTTATAATACGCAGTCTATCATAACCATTGCCGTGTTGTGGTGTATCATCTTCTCTAGCCATTTTACTAGCGTTGCCGAGGACATCGTCGTTCTCCCGTCCTCTCTTCTTAGCCCCTGTCGGCCCTGCGAATCGACTTCGCTTAGAGTCCTCGTCGTTCCCTCTATAATTCATTCCAACATTATCCATTTGACGTGGATCTGTGCAGATGAACACAAAGAAGACGCAATTGGAACATATCGTATTGCCGCAGCCTGAAATACAAAATGAAACCACATGAATGTAAGTGAATTTAATCTTGTAAAGTGTGTAAAGTGTGTAATACAACAACAAACCGAAAATGCGAAGAAATATTAGAGTAGAAACCAACCGGCACAATATGCTGTGTAGATAATCGCCGTGACTTGGTCCGACACCAACGTCGTCGTCAGAAGAGGTGCTAAATACGATTTTTTTGATCGATTATTTATATAATGGATCGATTCGTTCAAATTGAGTGATTAATCAGCAATTGGTCAGCAAGACATATGCCTTCTAGTATGAACATGAACTTGATGTGAAAACACGTCCACACTATTGCAAAACACGAAGGAAAAAAAATTCCGAACGAATTCACCTGGAGTCTGACGAAGGATCAGTTGAGCCTGAAGAGCTGGATCCGCTGCTACCACTGCTGCTGCAAAGAAATTCGAAAATTATATCAAAGAGCGTTCATGTTCTAATAAAAAAGTATCCAAGTAAATCAAGTAAAGTCCAAGTAAATCATACCTGTTAGTCGAATGGTCGGAGGCGTCCGACTCGCCGCCGTCGTCGTCATCATCTTCCTCCTCCTCTGACGAAGATGAGCTGAAAAGCACGATTAATGAGTCAAAAAAGTGAACGCACAATTCCAAATGGTACCTGTTGTCCGAGGCGTCCGAGTCGTCCCTGTTGTCCATGGCTTCCGAGGAGTCCGAGTCGTCCCTGGCATCCATGGCGTCCGAGTCGTCCATGGCGTCCGAGTCGTCCGTGGGGTCCGAGTCGTCCGTGGGGTCCGAGTCGTCCGTGGGGTCAGAGTTGTCCCTGTTGTCCATGGCTTCCGAGGAGTCCGAATCGTCCCTGGCATCCATGGCGTCCGAGTCGTACATGGCGTCCGAGTCGTCCGTGGGGTCCGAGTCGTCCGTGGGGTCAGAGTTGTCCCTGTTGTCCATGGCTTCCGAGGAGTCCGAATCGTCCCTGGCATCCATGGCGTCCGAGTCGTACATGGCGTCCGAGTCGTCCGTGGGGTCAGAGTTGTCCCTGTTGTCCATGGCTTCCGAGGAGTCCGAATCGTCCCTGGCATCCATGGCGTCCGAGTCGTACATGGCGTCCGAGTCGTCCGTGGGGTCCGAGTCGTCCGTGGGGTCAGAGTTGTCCCTGTTGTCCATGGCTTCCGAGGAGTCCGAATCGTCCCTGGCATCCATGGCGTCCGAGTCGTACATGGCGTCCGAGTCGTCCGTGGGGTCCGAGTCGTCCGTGGGGTCCGAGTCGTCCGTGGGGTCAGAGTTGTCCCTGTTGTCCATGGCTTCCGAGGAGTCCGAATCGTCCCTGGCATCCATGGCGTCCGAGTCGTACATGGCGTCCGAGTCGTCCGTGGGGTCCGAGTCGTCCGTGGGGTCAGAGTTGTCCCTGTTGTCCATGGCTTCCGAGGAGTCCGAATCGTCCCTGGCATCCATGGCGTCCGAGTCGTACATGGCGTCCGAGTCGTCCGTGGGGTCCGAGTCGTCCGTGGGGTCCGAGTCGTCCGTGGGGTCAGAGTTGTCCCTGTTGTCCATGGCTTCCGAGGAGTCCGAATCGTCCCTGGCATCCATGGCGTCCGAGTCGTACATGGCGTCCGAGTCGTCCGTGGGGTCCGAGTCGTCCGTGGGGTCCGAGTCGTCCGTGGGGTCAGAGTTGTCCCTGTTGTCCATGGCTTCCGAGGAGTCCGAATCGTCCCTGGCATCCATGGCGTCCGAGTCGTACATGGCGTCCGAGTCGTCCGTGGGGTCCGAGTCGTCCGTGGGGTCCGAGTCGTCCGTGGGGTCAGAGTTGTCCCTGTTGTCCATGGCTTCCGAGGAGTCCGAATCGTCCCTGGCATCCATGGCGTCCGAGTCGTACATGGCGTCCGAGTCGTCCGTGGGGTCCGAGTCGTCCGTGGGGTCCGAGTCGTCCGTGGGGTCCGAGTTGTCCCTGTTGTCCATGGCTTCCGAGGAGTCCGAATCGTCCCTGGCATCCATGGCGTCCGAGTCGTACATGGCGTCCGAGTCGTCCGTGGGGTCCGAGTCGTCCGTGGGGTCCGAGTCGTCCGTGGGGTCAGAGTTGTCCCTGTTGTCCATGGCTTCCGAGGAGTCCGAATCGTCCCTGGCATCCATGGCGTCCGAGTCGTACATGGCGTCCGAGTCGTCCGTGGGGTCCGAGTCGTCCGCAGTGGCTCCACCATAATTCTCCGACACATCAATACTGAAAAAGGCCGTGTTATCATAGATACGTGAATACAGACCCAAAGTATAGAAAAAAGATAAGGTGAAGGAGGAAGACGATAGATCATTTGGACGAGGATGGTATTATGATAGATATGCCTCATACCTGTTAAAAACGCGTACCTGTTCCTCGACGAGTTCGACAAGTCCGAAGCGTGCGGGGCGAGCGGGACGTGCGGGGCATCCGAGATGTCGTCTTCTTCCCCTGTCCCAGATGTCCCAGTCGTGCTGAAGAACACGTAATACATTTCCAATAAAAATGTAAACAACCTATTTTTGTAGTGCATAAGGTCAAGTTCTCACGGAAGAGCGATAAACAAAAAAAACAAGTTAAACAATAAATGCAGTCACAAAATAACCAGCATGATTCTGAATGACATCACTCTTGAGAATTACATCAACAATTTAAATTAAGATTATGGAAGCCAACCTCTCATCGTTGACCATCGCCCTGCTTTGCTCCTTCTTCATATTGCTTCCTCCAGCGTTCTTCTCCTGCTTCAACCCTAAATCAATTAATTGAACACCTAGTGAAATAAATTAAATGAAAAAAATGAAGAAAATCCGAGATTCTTAAGCTCTTAAAGATGCAAACGGAATGTTTACCGAAAAGTCGCAAAAAACCAAAATAGCTTTAAAAAACATGAAAACTCACGCGTCCACTGTCCTTGCAGATACCCTATGGAGCGCCGCATCAGTAAATGTTTGCAACTTGTGCTGAAAATCGAGAAGAATATCAGTTTTGGGAAAAGAACACACTTTATGGAATACGAGAGAATAGTGACGACATGAGACGGTCGACCGACGAGAGCGTTGCTGTCGAGCGGATCCTGAAAGGGTCATATCCTCCTCAGCATGTTTAACCGTTGACAAAACCTCTTCCATTCTTTAACGCATTCTATCATTCGTGCAATGCAATACGCGATCCTTCGACATCTTTGCAACGTAGTTCATGACTAGCTGGATCCGATAGAGAGAGAAGGGAGGGAGGGAGGAGGGAGGGAGGGAGGGAGGGAGGAGGGAGGGAGGGGAGGGAGGGAGGGAGGGATGGGAGGGAGGGAGGGAGGGAGGGAGGGAGAGGGAGGGAGGGAGGGGAGGGAGGGAGGGAGGGAGGGAGGGAGGGAGGGAGGGAGGGAGGAGGGAGGGAGTGAGTGAGTGAGTGAGTGAGTGAGTGAGTGAGTGAGTGAGTGAGTGAGTGAGTGAGTGAGTGAGTGAGTGAGTGAGTGAGTGAGTGAGTGATGTGAGTGAGTGAGTGA
>CAWZYM010000447.1:5000-67500 GCA_963966185.1 Rhabditoides inermis | reverse complement strand
CGCACCTGCACACACCAACTCTCCTCTCCTCTCCCCTTCTCCTCTCCCGCTCCAAACTACATGTGAACACTACGCACCTCTTGTACTGCTTGCACCTCTTCTGGGAGATGAGAACGCAGCGAGCGAGAGAGACGACCGCCTCCAGACCACGCTCGCACGACAGGTCTACGTCTAAACGCCTGCATATCATCCTTCCTGCTCATCCATCCATAATGTTCGGAACTTTAAAAGTGAGATTTCGTGCAGTGTTGCTCTAGTCGCACACCATCTCTCTCTCTCTCTCTCTCTCTTTCGTTCTCTCTCTCTCTCTCTTTTCACCCTGAAGGGACTCCATCAGTCTGTCCATGAACCCTTCCAGAGTGGTGGCCTTGAGAATGAGCGGCAACAGTCTCTCCCTCACTCCTACACGCACTCCCCCATTGCTGCTGATCGAACTGAAACACAGCCACTACTGCTAGCAAGTACCGTAACCCTCCCACCTCTTGATGTGTCCATCGTGCATACCCCGCTTGTCCTTGTGCGCAGACAGATCCCAGATGATCATCTCACTCACCTACACACAAACATGGTTCATCAAAACAAGGAGTAAGAAAGCACAGTAACCCACCACAACAGCGAGCGAGGGGCTGGCGATGTGTTGATAGAGGGAGGCTCGCAACTCGTCGTCCACTCCCAGAGAAGACACGCACGGGTAGGCACGCAGGAGGGACAGCTAGAATTGTATAATAGGGATAACGATGGAATGAAGAAAAGTTGTTGCTTTATGCTATTAAAATTTCTTCCACTACTCACCATACAGCGAAAGCGTCCCTTGGACGCACTGGGAGCATCGAACAGCTCGAGAGCTGCATCGCGCAGCCAATCATCGCACGCCACGCCTTCCGAGCCTCCGCCCACTCGCACACCATGCAACTGCAGCAGCCAAGTGAACGTGTCCACCTCCACCATGTCCTGAAAACGTGACGTCATCAAGGATTAATCACTCAATGAACCCACATGACAGACGACATTAATCGAAAAGTCCCAGAAGCGACAGCTCATCCTCCCTATCCCGAGTCGCCTTCCGCTCGTCCCAACGCCGCAGCCACGTCGATCCATCCCACTGCAAACACACACAATCACACTGTCATATCAACAAATCAATACTCACCGACGACGTCAACATCTCGGTTCCATCTGGATGCCAGTTGACGCACGACAGCCTCGTGCGGCGCCAGCCGATTCACGCTCGCCAGTCAAGAATGTCATACACTGAAAATAGGAGAATAATACTTCCATACAAAAGCAACCACTGACCGACAACGCATCCGGTGGCGACGTATCTCCTTCCGGCCGCAAACACACACGTCTGGCTTCTCGTCCTCACATATCGCGCGACGATCCCTCCTATAACACACCGGTAAGCAACCAATCGATACAGAAGTCAATCAATATTTGATACCCACCCTGCAGAGTCCGTCGTCGCCTCCCGAGTAGAGCATAGAAAGAGCGTACAGAGTGTCCGAGTCTCCATTCCCGTAACTCATTATATTATTACATTATATACAATATTCAAATGAGAGTTGATATCACAGCCGGAAAACCACGAAAAAAGTATCATCTTTTTATCCAACGTTTCGGCACTTGGCCTTCATCAGGGATGGACAGAACACACCTACAATCACAGATAAGCAGTGGAAGACACAAGCAATAGGTCACTCACAAGGAATGCGGCAAAACCGGAAATAAATGAGTGGCGAGTAGAGAGTGGCTCGGTATGGGTAATGTGTGATCACAGGGCGGGGTGATGCGCGGCGTGGCCCGCGGCAAGTACTCATACACCAGTGATCAATCGATACGGCTACACCGGAAGTCGAGATGAATAGGGACGAGAGAGACAGCAGAGGTGTGCGAGTCAAATTCGTACTTCTTATTCAAGATGGGACTGGTCTTCTTGATCTCAAGGGCTTCTACAGTACACCGTCGCTTGGGATAGGGTTCGACTGCGACTATGGTGACAGTGAAGGACGTCTTCTCCCGAGGGTGCGAATCCATGATGTGTCGGCCGATGACTCCGTCAGCTCGCTTGTGCTCGGCGATCCTCGTCTTCAGTGGGCGACCCGTCTGACCGATGTAGTGTTCACTGCAAAGGTCGCAAGAGATACGGTAGATCGTACCCTTCTTTTGACAGTCTCCCTCTCTACCAAACGGACAGACTAGACATGACCTGGTGTTGCATGACGTGTCGTATCGTCTGTTGTTGCACAGGAGCGAGCGAAGACACGGACCCGGCTTGTCGACGATGGCGATCTCCAGACCCGACTTGCGCACACAGTGCCTGAGGGCTGAAGCGAGAGAGTCGTCAATGAACGGAAGACACAACGTAGGGAGCACGCTGCGAGAGGAGGCAGATGAGACACGAGGGAGAGAGCGCGAGAGAGGGCGGGTGCGACCACCTGTACCTGTCCGAGTGACGTCATAGCCATTTGACTTGCAGATAGCTAGAGCCATATCACTAGACAGGTCACGATAAGATGCAGAGGATACCTGAGCGGCTGTTTTCACAGTCGCTTGGACGATCGCTCGCTTCATGTAGTCGGGGTGTGCGCTCCGTTGGTGCACGAGGATGTTCTTGGAGGCCGGCTTCCGGTACCACTTCGTCTGGAATGAACCATTCTTATTAGAGATCTGAGCGTTGAGGAATGGCAGCCATCCCTCCTCCGACGGCTCTTCTCTGGTGAAGTGGATCGTCGGTGACTGAGCGTTGAGCTCTACAAACAAACCATCCAGGTCACTCTTACTCTCTGCTACCACTATGACGTCATCGATGTACCGCGCGTAGAAGAGGATGCCGGATCTAACACACGATGACTCTAGGACATGCATAAAAGTGACTGCGAGAATAGGAGCCAACCTGTTACCCATGCACAACCCTCGTACCTGGCGGTAAAACTTACCACCCCACGCAAATGTCGAACAGCGGAGACACGCGGTGAGCAGAGCCTTGATGTCGGACTGACTGAAACCGAAGTGGTTAACCTCACTCCAATGTTGACGTAGTAGGCTGCACACTGCGTCCGTCGCCGCCGCGTTGTCGACGTTGGTGTAGAGCGCCTCAACATCGAATGACTCGATCTGAACTGAGGATGGCCTGGAAAGAGAAGATAACTGTGTCAGCAGGTGCGACGTGTTGATTAGGTGCGCGGGAACAAAGGCCAGAAGTTGACCCAGAACCCGCGCAAGAAGGAAAGATACCCGGTCAGTTGGTCCGTCAACTCCGCTGATGATCGGCCTGACCTTGATCCTCTTCTCGTCGTCGCTGTGCATGTCCGCCTCGCTCATCTTGTGGGTCTTCACCTGAAGGTAAAGAACTGGTGGTGTAGGATGAGTGTGACAAATAAATGACGTCACTTCTTTGTCCAGTTCACCTCTTGTGCACACTGTGATTGTAGGTGTGTTCTGTCCATCCCTGATGAAGGCCAAGTGCCGAAACGTTGGATAAAAAGGTGATACTTTTTTCGTGGTTTTCCGGCTGTGATATCAACTCTCATTTGAATATTTCATCCACCACGCACATGGAGTCCATACAACCATCGATTGTCAAGCTAGGGTTGAGCCAACCCGCCCTTGGACTCGCGACAGGATACATCTACAAGCAGAGGCAACTCGTGGCAGCAAAACAGGCAGTTAGGTTCATTGATCAGTGTATCGATTCGCGTGTGACCCCACGTTTTGTATCCAATCATTTCTCGTCTTTGCGGCGAGACTTTCCAGGTTGCAGTGCACAGTTCGATCGCACGATGGCCAGCATGGTACGATGGAGCCGGGACCAGTCACACCGTAAGATACACAGATTACTAGAGGCGATTCGAATTGCAGAACAACAACTCACTGCTCTCGTTTCACCTGACCTGATGCGCCGGATCTACGCTGTCTCGAGGAACACATGCAATAGGTATCGCCCTTCGCCTCTCTCCCCCCCCCCTAAAATTTCCTATGGCGTCGGTATGTCAGTCGAGGTACAGCTCTTACGGAACGACACTCAGAGATGCCCTTTCACAGTTAAGGTTCTATGGTCCCTGGGATGTCAGCGTAAATCAGACATCTCATTAGCATATCTCCTTATATGGGTTCCACGAGAGGAACTTTGGACTTTGACTCGAAAACACACTTTTCACTATAACTTTGTAACGCTTTGAGGTAGCGGGTTCATATTTACACCATACAACAACCTAACTAATACAAAAGTTTTTGTAAACAAATTATGTAAACAAGTAAACAAGTAAACAAGTTATGTAAACATTCTCGGAAAGCTTAATAAGTCGGTCAGGTTTGAAGGTAGATACTTCGTACTTGTACCATAACACAAGTACATTTATGATAGTAAACAACTCATGTCAACAAGTAAACAAAGAAGCCCAAATAAGGTCGTGTTTTTATCTCAGCTTCTATTACAGCTACAGTCTTGATACTTGGTATAAGCACAAAGTAACTGTTTGGTATACAATGTATTTAATTAAATCTCATTTGCATACTCCAAATAAGGTCATGTTCATATCTCAGCTTCTATTACAGCTACAGTCTTGATACTTGGTATAAGTACAAAGTACTTAAGTACAAACTGTTTGGTATACAATGTTTTTAATTCAATCTCATTTGCATACTCCAAATAAGGTCATGTTCATATCTCAGCTCCTACTATAGCTACAATCTTGATAGTTGGTATAAGTACAAAGTACTTGAGTACAAACTGTTTGGTATACAACTTATTCAATTAAATCTCATTTGCATACTCCAAATAAGGTCATGTTCATATCTCAGATCCTATTATAGCGACAATCTTGATACTTGGTATAAGTACAAAGTACTTGAGTACAAACTGTTTGGTATACAACTTATTTAATTAAATCTCATTTGCATACTCCAAAAAAGGTCATGTTCATATCTCAGCTCCTATTATAGCTACAATCTTGATAGTTGGTATAAGTACAAAGTACTTGAGTACAAACTGTTTGGTATACAACTTATTCAATTAAATCTCATTTGCCGGGGGCGCGGCTCAGTGGATAGAGCGTCCGTCTCTCAATCTCACGGTCGCTGGTTCGATCCCCCTCGGAGTCAACCATTCTTGCGAAATTCACCAAGCCCCTGTGGTGTGGCAATCCACTCTCATGGCAGCCAGAAGGCGTCACAGCACCATCTGCGGACTCAAGAACGGAATTCAAGACGTCCGACGCCACCCAACCCAACTACCTCTGCTGACGTTGTCGTAATCCAAGAACCCCATCTTGTTCTCGACTAGGAGGACCCCGGATTCAACCGGCTAAACAAAAAAAAAAAACAAAAAATTTGCATACTCCAAATAAGGTCATGTTCATATCTCAGATCCTATTTTAGCGACAATCTTGATACTTGGTATAAGTACAAAGTACTTGAGTACAAACTGTTTGGTATACAACTTATTTAATTAAATCTCATTTGCATACTCCAAATAAGGTCATGTTCATATCTCAGCTCCTATTATAGCTACAATCTTGAAACTTGGAATTAGTACAAAGTACTTGAGTACAAACTGTTTGGTATATAACTTGTTTAATTGAACCACATTTGAATATCCCAAATAAGGTCATGTTCATATCTCAGCTCCTATTATAGCTACATTCTTCATACTTGGAATTAGTACAAAGTACTTGAGTACAAACTGTTTCGTATACAACTTATTTAATTAAACCTCATTTGAATATCCCAAATAAGGTCATGTTTATATCTCAGGCTCTTTTATAGCTGTAATCTTGATACTTGGTATAAGTACAAAGTACTTGAGTACAAACTGTTTGGTATACAACTTATTTAATTAAAACTCATTATAATATCCCAAATAAGGTCATGTTTATATCTCAGGCTCTTTTATAGCTGTAATCTTGATACTTGGTATAAGTACAAAGTACTTGAGTACAAACTGTTTGGTATACAACTTATTTAATTAAACCTCATTTGAACATCCCAAATAAGGTCATGTTCATATATCAGCTTCTATTATAGCTACAATCTTGATACTTGGTATACGTACAAAGTACTTGAGTACAAACTGTTTGGTATACAACTTATTTAATTAAATCTCATTTGCATATCCCTAATAAGGTCACGTGAATATCTCAGTTCATTTTATACCTACAATCTTGATATTTGGTATAAGTACAAAGTACTGGAGTACAAAATGTTTGGTATACAACTTATTTATTTAAACCTCATTTGAATATCTCAAATAAGGTCATACTCATATCTCAGCTCCTATTATAGCTACGATGTTGATACTTGGTACAGGTAACAAGTACACAAGTCCAAAATGTTTGGTAAACAAGTCCAGTAAACAAGTAAACAAATAAGTAAACAACTCCAAAACTCATTTCAACGATATCTAACGTATACTAGACCAAGTACTGAGTTCATATTTGTTGTTTATTTCTGATGTAAACAAGTAAACAAAAAATAAACAAGCACAAATCTAATTTTAAAGGTATCTAACATGTATTAGATCAAGTACTGAGTTTATATTTGTTGTTTACAAGTGAAGTAAACAAGTAAACAAGTTTGTTAACAACTCAGAAATGTGTTTTAAAGGTCTCTAACATGTACTAGACCAAGTAATGAGTTTAGATTTGTTGTTTAGAATTATGTTATGAGTATAAATTTTAAGGTATTATAGCGGAAAGGTGAGCGCGCCGAAGGCGCGCGAGCCTTGTAGCGTACGCGGCGCGAAGCGCCGCCACTAGCGGCCGGAGGCGAGCGCAGCGAGCCTCCGGCCGCTAGTCGCCCCGCCCTCACCCCTAAGATTTGCTATGGAGTCTGAGGTTCACAGAGGTTTTTTCGATGAGTATTCAGTTTTGAAAACTTCCCGTTCAAACTTAAGGTTCTTGGTTCCCTGGCATGTGAGATCTCAAAGATATGGTGATTAGCTCACCTCTACAGGTGAGTTTACTCTAGAAAATTTGCATATATGGGAACATAGAATCTGAGAGACGACCAGTTCTATGTAAACTATGGGTTGTTTTCGAGCTATTGAGATGTCCTTTTGGGGTTAGAGTAATGTGGGGGAGATAATTCAAATTTTGATGTTTGACCTCATTTGCATAATTCCAAATATGGCAATGTTGTATCTCGGTCAGTTTTGATGCCAAAGAGTCCAAACTTGGTATGTGACCTGGAGGCAAGTCAGCTATGTTGTTGTTTACATGTTTGTAAACAAGTAAACAAGTTTGTAAACATTTTCAAAGTTGTTTTTGAAAGTGTCTAAGGTGTAGTAGACTTGGAGACAAGTTCGAAAATGTTGTTTACAGGTTATGTAAACAAGTAAACAAGTTTGTAAACAACCTGAAATTGTGTTTTAAAGATGTGAAACTTGTAGTAGAATGAGAGGCGAGTTTACAAATGTTGTTTACATTATATGTAAACAAGTAAACAAATTTGTAAACAACATTTATATGTGTTAGTTTTAGGTGAATTGTAATGTATTGCAGTTCTTAGTTAGATTAGAGGTTTGTGGGCATGTTTTGCTTATGAGATTACATTTCAGTTTTGATGTTTGAGTGTTGAGGCCGCCGAAGGCGGCCCTAGCCCGAGTGGCGCGCGGCAGCGCGTCACGAGGGCTAGTCGCAGCGCCCGCTGCGCCTGGCTGTGCAAAATGCCCTATGGTTTCCGTCCGTCCATCGCTCTACCGCGCCAACCACTACTCCTATCTAGCCAAACGTGACATCGATCCGATGGTCTCGGTCCCGAGATGCAGGATTCCAATTTTCAGCTCGTTATCTCTCATATCCGCGGAGCTATAAGCTCCAGAAAGTCCGACGAAATAGCGCGTAATCAGAGAGAGTCAGACAGAAAAGCAGTGAAATAGTGTGTCAGATGAAGAGACGGTTAGGTCGTTGAACGGTTGTATCGAGTAGACCTTACAAGAACGAGCACTGCGAATCGCAGACTTCAGCTTTCGAGAAACGGTTTCGACGTCACTCCTCTACACTCCCTCACCTACAAAATGGCCCGTAATCTTTTTATAACTCCTCCTGGTTTCCTTTCACGAAGTGATTTAGTCGAGGCGAGGCGACACCAAACAGTTGTCGCGGGCTGTTCAAGGAAACTAGGCAACCGTGTAAGGTCTCCCTTTACTACAACATGCAAATAGGTGGCCACTACACTTCTACCAAAATTTGCATCTTTTTGTGACCTCTGACGCTCGCTATCAATTAAATTCCTCTAATCGACGCCACTTTATTGCCCCGCGACGAGAGAGTGTGGCGAGGTGAGAGTGCGCCAGCTGCCAGTCTGTCTGATGTCAGAGAAAAAGACAGTCAATGGTGCAAATGAGCGAGAACATCACCACGCACTACGAAACAGCTCACCACACTCCAACAAACTGTGCAAATTTTAATTTCTGAGCACATACAATAAAACATTACTATAAGCACTCACGTCATTCTATATTCAATTAGGGAAGTGAGGCGAGGCGAAATACTATGTAACCTCCTTTTTTCATCCAATTCCTTTTCTCATCTCTCTCTTTTTCGTCTCTCTCTCTCTCTTTCTCTCTTTCTCTTCCTCATTCCCTCTCTTCCTCTCTCTCTCTATCTCTCTCTCTATCTCTCTATTTCGTCTTTCTCTCTCTCTCTCTCTCTCTCGATTTTATAATATAAGACCAGTGATAACTGTAAATTATATTTGTATCTCAATTAAATAAAAATTGTCAACCAGCTACTGATAGGCTTTTACCGCGGAGTGTGCCGGAGCGCCCTCTATGTGCATACGAGAGAGTGAAAGATCAGAGAGTAGAAAATAATGCATATCAGTATCAGTGTTGAATATATTAACATAATTACTGATCTACTGATCGGCTTTGACCGCGGAGGCGCGCGAAGCGTGCCGGAGCGCCTCCTATGTGCATCCGAGAGAGTGAAATATCAGAGAGTCGAAGAGAATGCATATCAGTAACAGTGATCAATATATTCTTATTATTACTGATCTACTGATAGACTTTGACCGCGGAGGCGCGCGAAGCGTGCCGGAGCGCCTCCTATGTGCATCCGAGAGAGTGAAATATCAGAGAGTCGGAGAGAATGCATATCACTAACAGTGATCAATATATTCTTATTATTACTGATCCACTGATAGACTTTGACCGCGGAGGCGCGCGAAGCGTACCGGAGCGCCTCCTATGTGCATCCGAGAGAGTGAAATATCAGAGAGTCGGAGAAAATGCATATCAGTAGCCGTGATCAATATATTCTTATTATTACTGATCTACTGATAGACTTTGACCGCGGAGGCGCGCGAAGCGTGCCGGACCGCCTCCAATGTGCATCCGAGAGAGTGAAATATCAGAGAGTCGGAGAGAATGCATATCACTAACAGTGATCAATATATTCTTATTATTACTGATCTACTGATAGACTTTGACCGCGGAGGCGCGCGAAGCGTACCGGAGCGCCTTCTATGAGCATAGTTAATAAAATATCTGTAGAGAAACAGTAACTATCATCTAGATACTGATAGACTTAGACACTTTCTAGATATTGATATTACCAAAAATTAAAAAAAAGGAAATAAATAAAGATCAGTCATCTACTGAAAGACTCTCTCTCTCTCTCTCTCTCTCTCTCTCTCTCTCTCTCTCTCTCTCTTTCTTTTACTTTATCTCTCTCTTTCTCTCTCTTTGTTTATTCTCTCTCTCTTTTCGTCTCTCTCTTTTCGTCTCTCTCTCTCTCTCTCTCTCTCTCTCTCTCTCTCTCTTTTTCTTGCTCTTTTCCGTATCTCTCTCTCTCGCTCGCTTGCTCGCTCGCTCTCTTTCTCTCTCCCTATCCCCGCTCTTGCTCTATTTCTCTCTCTTATATTTAATGAACTTCTACTTGCATCTAAATTAAATAATAATTGTCAACCAGCTGCACATCTCACTCTTAATCTCTCTCTCTCTCTCTCTCTCTCTCTCTCTCTCTCTCTCTCTCTCTTATATTTTATAATATTTCACCGCGGAGTGTGCCGGAGCGCCCTTTATGTGCATACGAAAAAGTAAAAGATCAGAGAGTAGGAGAGAATGCATATCAGTATCAGTGATCAATAATTACTGATCTACTGATATACTTTGACCGCGGAGGCGCGCTTTCTATGTGCATACGAGAAAGTGAACGATCAGAGAGTCGGAGAAAATGCATATCAGTAGCAGTGATCAATATATTCTTATTATTACTGATCTACTGATAGACTTTGACCGCGGAGGCGCGCGAAGCGTGCCGGAGCGCCCTCTATGTGCATACGAGAGAGTAACAAAATCAGAGAGTCGGAGAAAATGCATATCAGTAGCCGTGATCAATATATTCTTATTATTACTGATCTACTGATAGACTTTGACCGCGGAGGCGCGCGAAGCGTGCCGGAGCGCCTCCTATGTGCATCCGAGAGAGTGAAAGATCAGAGAATCGGAGAAAATTCATATCAGTAGCAGTGATCAATATATTCTCATTATTACTGTTATACTGAGATGCTTTGACCGCGGAGGCGCGCGAAGCGTGCCGGAGCGCCCTCTATGTGCATACGAAAGAGTAAAAGATCAGAGAGTCGGAGAAAATTCATATCAGTAGCAGTGATCAATATATTCTCATTATTACTGTTATACTGAGATACTTTGACCGCGGAGGCGCGCGAAGCGTGCCGGAGCGCCCTCTATGTGCATACGAAAGAGTAAAAGATCAGAGAGTCGGAGAAAATTCATATCAGTAGCAGTGATCAATATATTCTTATTATTACTGATCTACTGATAGACTTTGACCGCGGAGGCGCGCGAAGCGTGCCGGAGCGCCCTCTATGTGCATACGAAAGAGTAAAAGATCAGAGAGTCGGAGAGAATGCATATCAGTAGCAGTGATCAATATATTCTTATTATTACTGATCTACTGATCGGCTTTGACCGCGGAGGCGCGCGAAGCGTGCCGAAACGCTTTCTATGTGCATACGAGAAAGTGAACGATAAGAGAGTCGGAGAAAATGCATATCAGTAGCAGTGGTCAATATATTCTTATTATTACTAATCTACTGATCGGCTTTGACCGCGGAGGCGCGCGAAGCGTGCCGAAGCGCTTTCTATGTGCATACGAGAAAATTAACGATCAGAGAGTCGGAGAGAATGCATATCAGTATCAGTGATCAGTATATTATTATAACTACTGATCTACTGATCAGCTTTGACCGCGGAGGCGCGCGAAGCGTGCCGAAGCGCTTTCTATGTGCATACGAGAGAGTGAAATATCAGAGAGTAAGTAGGAGAAAATGCATATCAGTAGCAGTGATCAAAATATACTTATTTTTACTGATCTACTGATCGACTTTGACCGCGGAGGCGCGCGGAGCGTGCCGGAGCGCTTTCTATGTGCATACGAGAAAGTGAACGATCAGAGAGTCGGAGAAAATTCATATCAGTAGCAGTGATCAAAATATTCTTATTTTTACTGATATACTGATATACTTTGACCGCGGAGGCGCGCGAAGCGTGCCGGAACGCTTTCTATGTGCATACGAGAAAGTGAACGATCAGAGAGTCGGAGAAAATGCATATCAGTAGCAGTGATCAAAATATACTTGTTTTTACTGATCTACTGATATACTTTGACCGCGGAGGCGCGCGGAGCGTGCCTGAGCGCTTTCTATGTGCATACGAGAAAGTGAACGATCAGAGAGTCGGAGAAAATGCATATCAGTATCAGTGATCATTGTTTTTATTATGAATACTGATCTACTCATCGGCTTTGACCGCGGAGGCGCGCGAAGCGTGCCGGAGCGCCCTCTATGTGCATAAGAAAAAGTAATAAAAAATCAAAGTATCGGAGAAAATGCATATCAGTATCAGTGACCGAAATATTATAATTTTATTACTGATATACTGATAGGCGTTCACCGCGGAGGCGTGCGAAGCGTGCCGGAGCGCCTTTTTATGTAGGAGAGAGAGAGAGAGAGAGAGAGAAAAAGAGAAAGAAAAAGAGAGAAAGAGAAAGAGAGAGGGAGAGAGAGGGAGAGAGAGGGAGAGAGAGAGGGAGAGAGAAGAAGAGAGAGAGGGAGAGAGATCAGAGAAACGGCGAAACGGAAAGTGTAGATCAGTGATTAACATAATTATCACTCATATACTGATAGTCTTCGGGTGCGTGCCAGTCTGTCTGCTGGCAGAGAAAGAGACAGTAAATTGTGCAAATGAGCGAGAACAGCACCATGCACTACAATACAGCTCACCACACTCCACAAACTGTGCAAATTTTATTGTCTGAGCACATACAATAAAACATTACTATATGCACTCACGTCATTCAATATTCAATCAGGGAAGTGAGGCGAGGCGAAATAGTATGTAACCTCCTTTTCTCATCCGTCTCTTTTTCGTCTCTCTCTCTCTCTCTCTCTCTCTCTCTCTCTCTCTCTCTCTCTCTCTTTCTCTTTCTCTCTTTCTCTCCCTCTCTCCCTCTCTCCCTCTCTCTCTCTCTCTCTCTCTCTCTCTCTCTCTCTCTTTCGTCTTTCTCTCTCTCTCTCGCTCTCTCTCTCCCTCTCTTGATTTTATAATGAAAGACCAGTGATAACTATAAATTATATATTTGTATCTCTAATAAACAAAAATTGTCAACCAGCTTCTGATAGGCTTTACCGCGGAGTGTGCCGGAGCGCCTCCTATGTGCATCCGAGAGAGTGAAATATCAGAGAGTCGGAGAGAATCCATATCAGTAACAGTGATCAATATATTCTTATTATTACTGATCTACTGATAGACTTTGACCGCGGAGGCGCGCGAAGTGTGCCGGAGCGCCTTCTAGAGCAAAGGAGAGAGAGAGAGAGAAAGAGAGAGAAGCGAAGAAACGGAAAAAGTAGTTTAGTAATAACATATTTAACACTCATATACAGATAGTCTTCGGCTGCATCTCGGAGCGCCTTCTCTGAGCATAGGTAAGATAATATCAGTCGAGAATCGAAAATTATGAACTAGCTACTGTTAGACATTGACACTGTTCAAACATTTGATAATACTGTGTTTCAAAATTAAGGAAATACAATAAAGATCACTCATTTTTAGAAGGCTCTGACAACAGCACTTCTAGCACAGCTCCTAATAGCACTTCCAGAGCACATATCAAGTCAAAGTCAATCTATATATCAATCGATAGATAATTTTCTCCTCTATTTTCTACCTATATTTCTAGCGCGCGAAGCGCGCTAGTCGGGTGTAAGTGTAAAATGCCCTATGGTTTCCGCACTTTTTGTCCGTCCGTCCATCGCTCTACCGCGCCACCCACTACTCCTATCTAGCCAAACGTGACATCGATCCGATGGTCTCGGTCCCGAGATGCAGGATTCCAATTTTCAGCCCTTTATCTCTCATATCCGCGGAGCTAAAAGCCTTAAAGAAAATTCGACGAAATAGCGCGTAATCAGAGAGAGTCAGACAGAAAAAAGAGCGAAATAGTGTGTCAGATGAAGAGACGGTTAGGTCGTTGAACGGTTGCATCGAGTAGGCCTTACAAGAACGAGTACTGCGAATCGCAGACTTCAGCTATCGAAAAACGGTTTCGACGTCACTCCTCTACACTCCCTCACCTACAAATTGGCCCGTAATCTTTTTAAAACTCCTCCTGGTTTCTTTTCACGAAGTGATTTAATCGAGGCGAGGCGACACCAAACAGTTGTCGCGGGCTGTTCAAGAAAACTAGGAAACCGTGTCAGATCTCCCTTTACTACAACATGCAAATAGGTGGCCACTACACTTCTACCAAAATTTGCATCTTTTTGTGACCTCTTACGCCCGCTATCAATTAAATTCCTCTAATCGACGCCACTTTATTGCCCCGCGACGAGAGAGTGTGGCGAGGTGAGAGTGCGCCAGCTGCCAGTCTGTCTGATGTCAGAGAAAAAGACAGTCAATTGTGCAAATGAGCGAGAACATCACCATGCACTACGAAACAGCTCACCACACTCCAACAAACTGTGCAAACTTTATTTTCTGAGCACATACAATAAAACATTACTATATGCACTCACGTCATTCTATATTCAATCAGGGAAGTGAGGCGAGGCGAAATACTACGTAACCTCCTTTTTTCATCCAATTCCTTTTCTCATCTCTCTTTTTTCGTCTCTCTCTATCTCTCTCTTTCTCTCTTTCTCTTCCTCTCTCCCTCTCTTCCTCTCTCTCTATCTCTCTCTCTTTATCTCTCTCTCTCTTTCGTCTTTCTCTCTCTCTCTCTCTTTTGTCTTTCTCTCTCTCTCTATTTCTCTCTCTCTCTCTCTCTCTTGATTTTATAATAAAAGACCAGTGATAACTATAAATTATATTTGTATCTCTAATAAATGAAAATTGTCAACCAGCTTCTGATAGGCTTTACCGCGGAGTGTGCCGGAGCGCCCTATATGTGCATACGAGAGAGTGAAAGATCAGAGAGTAGGAAAGAATGCATATCAGTATCAGTGTTCAATATATTATTATAATTACTGATCTACTGATCGGCTTTAACCGCGGAGGCGCGCGGAGCGTGCCGGAGCGCTTTCTATGTGCATACGAGAATGTGAACGATCAGAGAGTCGGAGAAAATGCATATCAGTAGCAGTGATCAGTTTATTCTTATTATTACTGATCTACTGATAAAATTTAACCGCTGAGGCGCGCGGAGCGGCTGTCTGTGATCAAAGGCGAGAGTAGAGATTTTATAATATTAGATCCGTGATAACTAATCATTGTCAACCAGCTACTGATAGAGTTTGACCGCAGAGACGCGCGGAGCGGCTGTCTGTGATCGTAGGCGAGAGTAGATATTTTATAATATTAGATCCGTGATAACTAATCATTGTCAACCAGCTACTGATAGATTTTGACCGCGGAGGCGCGCGGAGCAGCTGTTTGTGATCAAAGGCGCGAGTAGAGATTTTATAATATTAGATCCGTGATAACTAATCATTGTCAACCAGCTACTGATAGATTTTGACCGCGGAGGCGCGCGGAGCGGCTGTCTATGATCGTAGGCGAGAGTAGATATTTTATAATATTAGATCAGTGATAACTAATCATTGTCAACCAGCTACTGATAGAATTTGACCGCGAAGGCGCGCGGAGCGGCTGTCTATGATCGTAGGCGAGAGTAGATATTTTATAATATTAGATCCGTGATAACTAATCATTGTAAACCAGCTACTGATAGAATTTGACCGCGGAGGCGCGCGGAGCGGCTGTCTATGATCGTAGGCGAGAGTAGATATTTTATAATATTAGATCCGTGATAACTAATCATCGTCAACCAGCTACTGATAGATTTTGACCGCGGAGGCGCGCGGAGCGGCTGTTTGTGATCAAAGGCGAGAGTAGAGATTTTATAATATTAGATCCGTGATAACTAATCATTGTCAACCAGCTACTGAAAGAATTTGACCGCTGAGGCGCGCGGAGCGGCTGTCTGTGATCAAAGGCGAGAGTAGATATTTTATAATATTAGATCCGTGATATCTAATCATTGTCAACCAGCTACTGATAGAATTTGACCGCGAAGGCGCGCGGAGCGGCTGTCTATGATCGTAGGCGAGAGTAGATTTTTTATAATATTAGATCCGTGATAACTAATAATTGTAAACCAGCTACTGATAGAATTTGACCGCGGAGGCGCGCGGAGCGGCTGTCTATGATCGTAGGCGAGAGTAGATATTTTATAATATTAGATCCGTGATAACTAATCATCGTCAACCAGCTAATGATAGAACTTGAAGGAAATAAATAAAGATCAGTCATGTACTGGAAGACTGACAACAGCACTTCTAGCACAGCTCCTAATAGCACTTCCTGAGCACATATCAAGTCAATCTATATATCAATCGATAGATAATTTTCTCCTCTATTTTAAACCTATATTTCTAGCGCGCGAAGCGCGCTAGTCGCTAGTATGTGTAAAATGCCCTATGGTGTCTGTCCATACATCGCTCTACCGCGCCACCCACTACTCCTATCTAGCCAAACGTGACCTCGATCCGATGGTCTCGGTCCCGAGATGCAGGATTCCAATTTTCAGCTCGTTATCTTTCATATCCGCGGAGCTATAAGCTCAAGAAGGTCCGACGAAATAGCGCGTAATCCGAGAGAGTCAGACAGAAAACAGGCGAAATAGTGTGTGAGGCGAGGAGACGGGTCACTGACGAATCGGCTGTGGCGAGTAGACCTTACAAGAACGAGCACTGCGGATCGCAGACTTCAGCTATCGAAAAACGGTTTTGACGTCACTCCTCTACACTCCCTCACCTACAAATTGGCCCGTAATCTTTTTATAACCCCTCCTGGTTTCCTTTCACGAAGTGATTTAGTCGAGGCGAGGCGACACCAAACAGTTGTCGCGGGCTGTTCAAGAAAACTAGGCAATCGTGTAAGGTCTCCCTTTACTACAACATGCAAATAGGTGGCCACTACACTTCTACCAAAATTTGCATCTTTTTGTGACCTCTGACGCCCGCTATCAATTAAATTCCTCTAATCGACGCCACTTTATTGCCACGCGACGAGAGAGTGTGGCGAGGTGAGAGTGCGCCAGCTGCCAGTCTGTCTGCTGTTAGAGAAAGAGACAGTCAAATGTGCAAATGAGCGAGAACATCACCACGCACTACGAAAAAGCTCACCACACTCCAACAAACTGTGCAAATTTTATTTTCTGAGCACATACAATAAAACATTATGCACTCACGTCATTGTATGTTCAAACAGGGAAGTGAGGCGAGGCGAAGTACCACCTCCTTTTATCATCTCTCTTTTTTCGTCTATCTCTCTCTCTCTCTCTCTCTCTCTCTCTTTCTATCTATCTGTCTTTCTTTCATGAATTTTATAATATTAGATCAGTGATAACTATAAAGTCTACTTGTATCTAAAATAAATAATGATTGTCAACCAGCTACTGACAAGATTTGACCGCTGAGGCGCGCGAAGCGGCTATCTATGATTATAGGCAAGAGTAAATATTTTACAAAATTATATCCGTGATAACTAATCATTGTCAACCAGCTACTGATAGAATTTGACCGCGGAGGCGATCGGAGCGGCTGTCTATGATCATAGGCGAGAGTAGATATTTTATTATATTAGATCCGTGATAACTAATCATTGTCAACCAGCTACTGATAGAATTTGACCGCAGAGACGCGCGGAGCGGCTGTCTATGATCATAGGCGAGAGTAGATATTTTATAATATTAGATCCGTGATAACTAATCATTGTCAAACAGCTACTGATAGAATTTGACCGCAGAGACGCGCGGAGCGGCTGTCTATGATCATAGGCGAAAGTAGAGATTTAATAATATTAGATCCGTGATAACTAATCATTGTCAACCAGCTACTGATAGAATTTGACCGCAGAGACGCGCGGAGCAGCTGTCTATGATCATAGGCGAGAGTAGATATTTTATAATATTAGATCCGTGATAACTAATCATTGTCAACCAGCTACTGATAGGATTTGACCGCAGAGACGCGCGGAGCAGCTGTCTATGATCATAGGCAAGAGTATTTTTTTTAAATATAAGATCCGTGATAACTAATCATTGTCAACCAGCTACTGATAGAATTTGACCGCAGAGACGCGCGGAGCAGCTGTCTATGATCATAGGCGAGAGTAGATATTTTACAATATTATATCCGTGATAACTAATCATTGTCAACCAGCTACTGATAGAATTTGACCGCGGAGGCGCGCGGAGCGGCTGTCTATGATCATAGGCGAGAGTAGAGATTTTATAATATCAGATCCGTGATAACTAATCATTGTCAACCAGCTACTGATAGAATTTGACCGTTGAGGCGCGCGGAGCAGCTGTCTATGATCATAGGCGAGAGTAGATATTTTATAATATTAGATCCGTGATAACTAATCATTGTCAACCAGCTACTGATAGAATTTGACCGCGGAGGCGCGCGGAGCAGCTGTCTATGATCATAGGCGAGAGTAGATATTTTATAATATTAGATCCGTGATAACTAATCATTGTCAACCAGCTACTGATAGAATTTGACCGCAGAGACGCGCGGAGCAGCTGTCTATGATCATAGGCGAGAGTAGATATTTTACAATATTATATCCGTGATAACTAATCATTGTTAACCAGCTACTGATAGAATTTGACCGCTGAGGCGCGCGGAGCAGCTGTCTATGATCATAGGCGAGAGTAGATATTTTATAATATTACATCCGTGATAACTAATCATTGTCAACCAGCTACTGATAGAATTTGACCGCTGAGGCGCGCGGAGCAGCTGTCTATGATCATAGGCGAGAGTAGATATTTTACAATATTATATCCGTGATAAATTATTATTGTCAACCAGCTACTGATAGAATTTGACCGCAGAGACGCGCGGAGCGGCTGTCTATGATCATAGGTGAGAGTAAAGATTTTATAATATCACATCCGTGATAACTTATCATTGTCAACCAGCTACTGATAGGATTTGACCGCTGAGGCGCGCGAAGCGGCTGTCTATGATCATAGGCGAGAGTAGAGATTTAATAATATTAGATCCGTGATAACTAATCATTGTCAACCAACTACTGATAGAACTTGACCGCGGAGGCGCGCGGAGCGGCTATCTATGATCATAGGCGAGAGTAGATATTTTACAATATTATATCCGTGATAACTAATCATTGTCAACCAGCTACTGATAGAATTTGACCGCAGAGACGCGCGGAGCGGCTGTCTATGATAATAGGTGAGAGTAAAGATTTTATAATATCACATCCGTGATAACTTATCATTGTCAACCAGCTACTGATAGGATTTGACCGCTGAGGCGCGCGGAGCGGCTGTCTATGATCATAGGCGAGAGTAGAGATTTAATAATATTAGATCCGTGATAACTAATCATTGTCAACCAGCTACTGATAGAACTTGACCGCGGAGGCGCGCGGAGCGGCTATCTATGATCGTAGAGTAGTTATTTTATGACGAGAAAGTGAAAGATCAGAGAGTATAAGAAAATGCATATCTGTATCAGTGATCAATGTATTATTATAATTACTGATCTACTGATAGAGTTTTAACGCGGAGGCGCGCGGAGCGTGCCGGAGCGCCTCCTATGTGCATCCGAGAGAGTGAAATATCAGAGAGTCGGAGAGAATGCATATCAGTATCAGTGATCAATATATTCTTATTTTTACTGATCTACTGATAGACTTTGACCGCGGAGGCGCGCGAAGCGTGCCGGAGCGCCCTCCATGTGCATACGAGAGAGGTAACAGAGAGTCGGAGAAAATGCATATCAGTAACAGTGATCAATATATTCTTATTATTACTTATCTACTGATAGACTTTGACCGCGGAGGCGCGCGGAGTGTGCCGGAGCGCTTTCTTTGTGCATACGAGAAAGTGAAAGATCAGAGTGTCAGAGAAAATTCATATCAGTAGCAGTGATCAATACATTCTTAATATTACTGATCTACTGATCGGCTTTGACCGCGGAGGCGCGCGAAGCGTGCCGGAGCGCCCTCCATGTGCGTACGAGAGAGGTATCAGAGAGTCGGATAAAATGCATATCTGTAGCAGTGATCAATATATTCTTATTTTTACTGATCTACTGATATAGTTTGACCGCGGAGGCGCGCGGAGTGTGCCGGAGCGCTTTCTATGTGCATACGAGAGTGAAAGATCAGAGAGTCGGAGAAAATGCATATCAGTATCAGTGATCAATGTGTTTTTATAATTACTGATCTACTGATATAGTTTGACCGCGGAGGCGCGCGAAGCGTTCCGGAGCGCCTCCTATGTGCATCCGAGAGAGTGAAATATCAGACAGTCGGAGAGAATCCATATCAGTAACAGTGATCAATATATTTTTATTATTACTGATCTACTGATAGAATTTGACCGCGGAGGCGCGCGAAGCGTGCCGGAGCGCCTCCTATGTGCATCCGAGAGAGTGAAATATCAGAGAGTCGGAGAGAATGCATATCAGTAACAGTGATCAATATATTCTTATTATTACTGATCTACTGATAGACTTTGACCGCGGAGGCGCGCGAAGCGTGCCGGAGCGCCTCCTATGTGCATCCGAGAAAGTGAAATATCAGAGAGTCGGAGAGAATGCATATCAGTAACAGTAATCAATATATTCTCATTATTACTGATCTACTGATCGGCTTTGACCGCGGAGGTGCGCGAAGCGTGCCGGAGCGCTTTCTATGTGCATACGAGAAAGTGAGAGATCAGAGAGACGAAAAAAAACATATTAGTATCAGTGATCATTACATTGTGATTTTGTATTACTGAAACCGATAGGCTCTGACAGCGGAGCGTGCCGGACCGCCTTCTATGAGCAAGGTAAATACATCTGTAGAAAAGCAGTCAACCAGATTCCAGATACTATCAACCAGATAGACTGCGACACTTTCTAACTATTTAAAATTACTGAAAATAAAAAAGGAAAGAAATAAAGATCAGCCATCTACTGGAAGACTGACAACAGCACTTCTAGCACAGCTCCTAATAGCACTTCCAGAGCACATATCAAGTCAATCTATCTATCAATCGATAGATAATTTTCTCCTCTATTTTATACCTATATTTCTAGCGCGCGAAGCGCGCTAGTCGCAGCGCCGCTGCGCCTGTATGTGCAAAATGCCCTATGGTGTCCGTCCATACATGGCTCCACAAAGGCCACCGATGCATGGATCCGGCTAAATTTGGTATGGCTGTAAAGCCCTCGGTCTGGAGATGCTCCCAAAATCTTTATTTTATCATATCTCTCATATCCGCGGAGCTATAAGCTCGAGAAAGTCCGACGAAATAGCGCGTAATCCGAGAGAGTCAGACAGAAAACAGGCGAAATAGTGTGTCAGATGAAGAGACGGTTAGGTCGTTGAACGGTTGCATCGAGTAGACCTTACAAGAACGAGTACTGCGAATCGCAGACTTCAGCTTTCGAGAAACGGTTTCGACGTCACTCCTCTACACTCCCTCACCTACAAATCTGCCCGTAATCTTTTTATAATTCCTCCTGGTTTCCTTTCACGAAGTGATTTAGTCGAGGCGAGGCGACACCAAACAGTTGTCGCGGGCTGTTCAAGAAAACTAGGCAACCGTGTCAGATCTCCCTTTACTACAACATGCATATAGGTGGCCACTATACTTCTTCCAAAATTAGCATCTTTTTGTGACCTCTGACGCCCGCTATCAATTAAATTCCTCTAATCGACGCCACTTTATTGCCCCGCGACGAGAGAGTGTGGCGCGGTGAGAGTGCGCCAGCTGCCAGTCTGTCTGATGTCAGAGAAAAAGACAGTCAATTGTGCAAATGAGCGAGAACATCACCACGCACTACGAAACAGCTCACCACACTTCACAAACTGTGCAAATTCTATATTCTGAGCAAACACAATACAAATATAACTGTATGCACTAAAGACATTCTACCTTCAATCAGGGAAGTGAGGCGAGGCAAAACACTATGTAACCTTCTATTCTCATCCAATTCCTTTTCTCATATCTCTCTCTCTCTCTCTCTCTCTCTCTCTCTCTCTCTCTCTCTCTCTCTTATATTTTCTAATATTTTACCGCGGAGTGTGCCAGAGCGCCCTCTATGTGCATACGAGATAGTAAAAGATCAGAGAGTTGGAGAAAATGCATATCAGTATCAGTGATCAATATATTATTATAATTACTGATCTACTGATCGGCTTTGACCGCAAAGACGCGCGAAGCGTGCCGGAGCGCTTTCTATGTGCAAACAAGAAGGTGAACGATCAGAGAGTCGGAGAAAATGCATATCAGTATCAGTGATCAATGTTTTATTATAATTACTGATATACTGATGCTGATCGGCTTTGACCGCGGAGGCGCGCGAATCGTGCCGGAGCGCCTTTTATGTGCATACGAAAGAGTAAAAAATCAAAGAGTGGGAGAGAATGCATATCAGTATCAGTAATCAATATAATTTTATATTTACTGATCTACTGTACGGCTTTGACCGCGGAGGCGCGCGAAGTGTACCGGAGCGCCTTTTATGTGCATACGAAAGAGTAAAAGATCAGAGAGTCGGAGAAAATGCATATCAGTATCAGTGATCAATATATTCTTATTTTTACTGATCTACTGATATACTTTGACCGCGGAGGCGCGCGGAGCGTGCCGGAGCGCTTTCTATGTGCATACGAGAAAGTGAACGATCAGAGTCGGAGAAAATGCATATCAGTATCAGTGATCAATGTATTAGTATAATCACTGATCTACTGATATACTTTGACCGCGGAGGCGTGCGAAGCGTGCCGGAGCGCTTTCTATGTGGATACGAGAAAGTGAACGATCAGAGAGTCGGAGAAAATGCATATCAGTAGCAGTGATCAATATAATCTTTTTATTACTGATCTTCTGATATACTTTGACCGCGGAGGCGCGCGGAGCGTGCCGGAGCGCTTTCTATGTGCATACGAGAAAGTGAACGATCAGAGTCGGAGAAAATGCATATCAGTAGCAGTGATCAATGTATTATTATAATTACTGATCTACTGATATACTTTGACCGCGGAGGCACGCGAAGCGTGCCGGAGCGCCCTCTATGTATATGCATACGGAAGGTTAAAAGATCAGAGAGTCGGAGAAAATGCATATCAGTAGCAGTGATCAATATATTATTATAATTACTGATCTACTGATAGACTTTGACAGCGGAGGCGCGCGGAGCGTGCCCGGAGCGCTTTCTATGTGCATACGAGAAAATGAAAGATCAGAGTGTCAGAGAAAATTCATATCAGTAGCAGTGATCAATGTATTCATATTCATATTAATACTGATATACTGATATACTTTGACCGCGGAGGCGCGCGGAGCGGCTGTCTATGATCGTAGGCGAGAGTAGATATTTTATAATATTAGATCCGTGATAACTAATCATTGTCAACCAGCTACTGATAGAATTTGACCGCGGAGACGCGCGGAGCGGCTGTCTGTGATCAAAGGCGAGAGTAGATATTTTATATTATTAGATCCGTGATAACTAATCATTGTCAACCAGCTACTGATAGAATTTGACCGCGGAGGCGCGCGGAGCGGCTGTCTGTGATCAAAGGCGAGAGTAGAGATTTTATATTATTTGATACGTGATAACTAATCATTGTCAACCAGCTACTGATAGAATTTGACCGCTGAGGCGCGCGGAGCGTCTGTCTGTGATGAAAGGCGAGAGTAGAGATTTTATAATCTTAGATCCGTGATAACTAATCATTGTCAACCAGCTACTGATAGAATTTGACCGCGGAGGCACGTGGTAGGGTGCCGGAGCGCCTTCTAGAGCAAAGAGAGAGAGAGAGAGAGAGAGAGAGAGAGAGAGAGAGAGAGAGAGACAGAGAGACAGAGAGAGAGAGAGAAGCGGAGAAACGGAAAGTGTAGTTTAGTTATGACATAGTTATCACTCATATACCGATAGTCTTCGGCTGCATCTCGGAGCGCCTTCTATGAGCATAGGTAAGATAATATCAGTCGAGAATCAAAAATTATCAACCAGCTACTGTTAGACATTGACAATGTTCAAACATTTGTTAATACTGTAATTCAAAATTAATGAAATAGATCATTCATGTTTGGAAGGCTCTGACAACAGAACTTCTAGCACAGCTCCTAATAGCACTTCCAGAGCACATATCAAGTCAATCTATATATCCATCGATAGATAATTTTCTCCTCTATTTTATACCTATATTTCTAGCGCGCGAAGCGCGCTAGTCGCCTTTTCTACTAAAATGTCCTATGGTGTCCGTCATTGGAAGGTCATAACTATCTTCAAACTTAACCGATTCGCATGAAACTTGGTAGAAAGTTGTGTCACCTGCACCAGACGGCAACAAAATTCAGACACCTCTCAACTCCTCCTCTACGCCCATATTTGGTAGAAAAACCACCAAAAATGGTCACTTTTGCACTTTTTCTTGTGTTTCCGCGGGCATATATCCGTTTCTACTGAAATGATTTGCGTCAATTTTTGCAGAAAGTTTACATATTACTTCAGGATGCAGTCCACTTCGTGATTACTCTCCAGTTACACTCATTGTCTATATTTGGAAGAAAAACCACAAAAATCATTGAGTTTGATGCTGTCCGCTGCGAAAGCTTCTCACCTAAGAACCAGTTTCATTTCTCGTTTCGTAATTACTTTCAACAAATAGTTCTGTCGCGAACCTACAAATTTCACCCTCATTGGTTACGGTCTGAGGAAAATATAGCCAAATTAGCAAGAGCCGCGCCTCACTTTTGCGATTTTGAGTATTTCCGCGGTCATAACTTGATTCATACAGAACCAATTTGCATGAAACTTTGCAGATAGCTGAGTTTACGTCCTCGGTTGTAGTCCACGTTGTGATAGTTTTAAATTTTGCTTTCATTATTCGGTTGAAAAACCATCAAAATCTCGCTGTCCGGCAGCGGAAGCTCCATTTCCAAGCAAAATGTTTACTTCAATCTCTAGAAATGCATTGGCAAAGAACGGAGAGAGAAGGAGAGAGGAAAAGTTAGAGAAAAAGTTAGAGAGAAATATATAGATATATATAGAGATAAAGTCAGTGGTAGAGCGAATAAAAGTACTGTTGTCGTTGCATTGAGAACAGAAAAAATGCGAGAGGAGACCTGAGAGAAGGACAAAGAGGAAGAGAGGGAAAAAGGAAGATATAGATAAAAAAAAGGAAGAGAAAGCGAGATAGAGAGAGAGAGAGAGAGAGAGAGAGAATGAAAGAGGGATAGAGGTTGCAGTAGCAGAGCTGTCTGTTTTTGTAACATTAAAGGAACAGTGGCGACTTATTTTTGACTCGGAGTATTCCCCTCATTTCTCTGCCAGCGCGCGGTCGCGTGCCTTCCCTTGTTATTCTCCCGACCCCTGAGCAATGCTGTGCGGCGGAGGACACTAACCGGACTGGTATTCGATTTTGCTACTATCTACATCTACGACATTGAGACTGGAGAGGAATCCTCGAAGACGATGAAACTCTCTGAGACGTCTCTTCGCGATCGATCATTGAAGCCCGGATATTCCGCCGCCGAGATCGAAACTTGCCCCGAAGCCGCAAGCAGGGGATGACAAGCATCACCAACAATACGTACGCATCCACGGGACCACCGAAATCCGTATTGTTGGAACTCGCAGTAGGCGTTGTATTACTGTACTTTACCGTACCCTTACCGTAAATTGTATTACCATGTGCTACTTGATTCGAGATAAATATTCTGAATTCTGATTATTAAAAATCATATTAACCTAACACATTTGCAATTTTTGCGAAAGAACGACGATTCTGCGTTACTTTCGAATCTGCAACTGTCAAGAATGCAGCTGAAAACTTGAGTTCAAAATTGGTTCCACCACGAATAGCCTACCGCCCAACGTTTCAATACTGCAAAAATTGGGGTCGGAGACATAAGCGCAAATGAACGACGCCCTTTCACTTGCTTCATGGCTCAGTGCATGTGCGCTGCGTTGGGGCCCCGAGCTTCGCGGGTTCGATTCCGGTCACGGCCAAATGTTTTGTTCGTGTGAAAATGAGGAGTTGTGGCAGGTTGTGGCAGAAAGAAGCCACTGTGCCTTTTAAGGCACAGTGGCGCTTAGTTTTTGACTTTGAATCATTGCTTGACCCATAAAAACACAATACAAACCATAAAAACGCGAAAGAACGGCGTTTCCTCGTTACCCACACGCTTACCAAAGTCGCACGTGCGAAGGTAAGGCGAATTCAAACTTCGCGCCAAAATGCTTATCGATAAGTTGAGCTCTGTGAGCATCTCGTCGATATGAGTTCGACAGATCATGTCGTTGTAGTGTTGTGGTAACGCTCACGGTTCGTAGACAATGCTATGCCGGTTCGATTCCCGCTACGTGCAAACTGTTTTGCCAAGTTCTCAATAGTGAATTTCGATGAACCTTGGTAATGCTAAACGCCCCTGTGTTTTCCCCGCCCCTAGACTACATACTTATCAGTGCAATCATTACATCAGTCGACTAATCTTCTCTACTTCAATAATTTGTTTCACTCAAAATGTTATGAAATTGTAGATGAACAGTATTATTGATCATAACAAAAACTTGTATGAATTTCTATTCTTCTAATTTTCATGATCTAGCGCGGAGGCGCGCGACAGCGCGCCGGAGCGCTAGTAGGGTAGAGATTAAATCTCGCCATGGTAAGAAACTCTCTTCTCTTCTCTCTCCTCATTCTCCCCCTGTGTCTCTGATCTCTAATTCATCTTCACTGCAGCCAACGCCGGAACCGACGCCGCCTACCGTATCACGCTACACAGTAATGGGTAACATTGATATCTCGTCTGTAGAGGCTCGCGTTTTGTCGTTTGGTCCATCTTTTGTTCCCTCGCGTCCTCTTTCCGCCTCTACTGCGCGTTCTGTTCTCACCGAGTTGCATGTTTTGACTGACACCTTACGGTGGAAGCGGCGTTTCGCTGATTTCCCGCATGGTCCGGTCACTCTCTCGCGCCATATCCTGTCTTCAACCCCATTCCCACGTTGTCGGTCGCACCCGGCGCCATGTGATACGGTGGTTGACTTCAAGATACAGAAACTCGCTGAACAGTTCCAGGGTGTCTTCTCTCGTGTCGCCAACCGACGGACCGAGCCGAATCTCACCCACGAGCAGAGGACAGCACTTCGAGGATTGCGGGACCGCGTTCGATCACGGGAACTACGGATATGTATCTCTGACAAGGGGGGTGACTTTGTGATTCTGAGAACTGACTTAGATAGACGGATTCATCAGCACCACCTAGCGGACCATTCTATTTACCACCCGGTAAACAAGAGTGAGTTCTATAGGGACCATGCGGCCCTCAAATCAGAGTGGTCAGCAGTGTGCACAAGAGGTGAACTGGACAAAGAAGTGACGTCATTTATTTGTCACACTCATCCTACACCACCAGTTCTTTACCTTCAGGTGAAGACCCACAAGATGAGCGAGGCGGACATGCACAGCGACGACGAGAAGAGGATCAAGGTCAGGCCGATCATCAGCGGAGTTGACGGACCAACTGACCGGGTATCTTTCCTTCTTGCGCGGGTTCTGGGTCAACTTCTGGCCTTTGTTCCCGCGCACCTAATCAACACGTCGCACCTGCTGACACAGTTATCTTCTCTTTCCAGGCCATCCTCAGTTCAGATCGAGTCATTCGATGTTGAGGCGCTCTACACCAACGTCGACAACGCGGCGGCGACGGACGCAGTGTGCAGCCTACTACGTCAACATTGGAGTGAGGTTAACCACTTCGGTTTCAGTCAGTCCGACATCAAGGCTCTGCTCACCGCGTGTCTCCGCTGTTCGACATTTGCGTGGGGTGGTAAGTTTTACCGCCAGGTACGAGGGTTGTGCATGGGTAACAGGTTGGCTCCTATTCTCGCAGTCACTTTTATGCATGTCCTAGAGTCATCGTGTGTTAGATCCGGCATCCTCTTCTACGCGCGGTACATCGATGACGTCATAGTGGTAGCAGAGAGTAAGAGTGACCTGGATGGTTTGTTTGTAGAGCTCAACGCTCAGTCACCGACGATCCACTTCACCAGAGAAGAGCCGTCGGAGGAGGGATGGCTGCCATTCCTCAACGCTCAGATCTCTAATAAGAATGGTTCATTCCAGACGAAGTGGTACCGGAAGCCGGCCTCCAAGAACATCCTCGTGCACCAACGGAGCGCACACCCCGACTACATGAAGCGAGCGATCGTCCAAGCGACTGTGAAAACAGCCGCTCAGGTATCCTCTGCATCTTATCGTGACCTGTCTAGTGATATGGCTCTAGCTATCTGCAAGTCAAATGGCTATGACGTCACTCGGACAGGTACAGGTGGTCGCACCCGCCCTCTCTCGCGCTCTCTCCCTCGTGTCTCATCTGCCTCCTCTCGCAGCGTGCTCCCTACGTTGTGTCTTCCGTTCATTGACGACTCTCTCGCTTCAGCCCTCAGGCACTGTGTGCGCAAGTCGGGTCTGGAGATCGCCATCGTCGACAAGCCGGGTCCGTGTCTTCGCTCGCTCCTGTGCAACAACAGACGATACGACACGTCATGCAACACCAGGTCATGTCTAGTCTGTCCGTTTGGTAGAGAGGGAGACTGTCAAAAGAAGGGTACGATCTACCGTATCTCTTGCGACCTTTGCAGTGAACACTACATCGGTCAGACGGGTCGCCCACTGAAGACGAGGATCGCCGAGCACAAGCGAGCTGACGGAGTCATCGGCCGACACATCATGGATTCGCACCCTCGGGAGAAGACGTCCTTCACTGTCACCATAGTCGCAGTCGAACCCTATCCCAAGCGACGGTGTACTGTAGAAGCCCTTGAGATCAAGAAGACCAGTCCCATCTTGAATAAGAAGTACGAATTTGACTCGCACACCTCTGCTGTCTCTCTCGTCCCTATTCATCTCGACTTCCGGTGTAGCCGTATCGATTGATCACTGGTGTATGAGTACTTGCCGCGGGCCACGCCGCGCATCACCCCGCCCTGTGATCACACATTACCCATACCGAGCCACTCTCTACTCGCCACTCATTTATTTCCGGTTTTGCCGCATTCCTTGTGAGTGACCTATTGCTTGTGTCTTCCACTGCTTATCTGTGATTGTAGGTGTGTTCTGTCCATCCCTGATGAAGGCCAAGTGCCGAAACGTTGGATAAAAAGGTGATACTTTTTTCGTGGTTTTCCGGCTGTGATATCAACTCTCATTTGAATATTTCATCCACCACGCACATGGAGTCATTACAACCATCGATTATATACAATCTACCACGGATACTATACACATACATTTATGAATAGGAATAAAAACATTACAAAAACAAAACCAAAAATAAAAAAAACAGCTGTGTGTTTAAAATAGTATACGTTACAAATGACAAACAGTCGCTAAATGTAGAAACTACCGTCCGGTCATGCGACCAGAGACATACCGCATTGAAAGTGAAATGGTGGAAAAGGAGCTTTCAAAGAAATATGGGAATCAATTTTCATTGATACTCGACATTGATAGGTCAGAGATATTGTTTGTTTTTTCTTTATAAACTAACTACAACAATATAGTGGGCTCGCAAATGAGTTCCACTCTTTTCACGAGAGACATTTTAGTGATTAGACAAATATCAGAACCCTACTCCGTACTCTATTTCTACTCTCTGTACTCTATCTACTATGTATACTCTCTCTACTCTCTATTTAGTTGAATCGCCTATTCTCTCTCTCTCTCTCTCTCTCTCTCTCTCTTCTCACCATTCCTCTCTCTCTCTCCTCTCTCTCTCTCTCTCTCTCTCTCTCTCTCTCTCTCTCTCTCTCTTTCTCTCTCTTTCTCTTCTTTCTCTCTCTCTTCTCACCATTCCTCTCTCTCTCTCTCTCTCTCTCTCTCTCTCTCTCTCTCTTTCTCTCTCTCTCTCTTTCTCTCTCTCTCTCTCTCTCTCTCTCTCTCTCTTTTCTCACCATATTCCTCTCTCTCTCTCTCTCTCTCTCTCTCTCTCTCTCTCTCTCTCTCTCTACTCTCTCTCGCTCTACTCTGTACGCTCTTTCTATTATGTACTCTCTCTCTCTATTGCTTGAATCGCCTAATATACGCAAGTTACACAGTGCATGCATCGCGCCTGCACAGTGAAAAAAGTTCGACTTGCGCCTACACGGTGAAAAGAGGTCTTACACGGATCTTCACAGTGCATGCACGGTGAAAATGATTCATTCACGACTTTTCACCGTGTGTGCACGGTGAAAGCGCGTGTAGCGTATGACCAGTTGCGTCTACACAGTGAAAGGATTTACGTGAGTGGCACATATTGTATGATTTACATCATGTCTCATGGCCAGAGCATCGATAACTGATCGCTTCTATGTCAAATTACGCTGCTTGCGACCGGTGCAAAGACAGCCATGGCGCACGAATGGTGCGGGGATAATTGAGATGGAGAAATGGCGGAAACTTTAGACTAAAATCAGACAATAACTTCACTTCATTATCGTTATCACAATACGATATTATTAGGCGAATTGTGGTGTCATTCTGGAGGCGCGAGGTCCCGGTACGACTACTCGCCGCAGGCATGCCCCGAAGGGACCATCGAGTGCTTCAAGGCGATGTGGGTCCCGGAGAGAGAGAAGAGAGAGAGAATGGAGAAGGGGGAGAGAGAGGGGGAGAGAGAGAAAGAGAGAGAGGGGGGGGGAGAGAGAGAATCCCTCGCAGTTGCACGGGCGGACAAGAGGACTTCCTCGCTCGCTGCTGCGGGGTGTCGGTATTGAAGACGGCGACCGGCCTGCCCAACGAGAGCTGTCATCAGGTAGGGCATAGCTTTGATTGCTTACTGGGGTCGCTATCATGTTTACTAGCATCTATCGGATACTCTCCTCGAAGCTTTGTTCCTTTCTCGATTTCAGTTCAGACACATTGTGACAGGATAGTGAGTTATGATGTATCCGGTCACAATCAGATCAGAATGTTTTATCTTTTCAAGCTGGAACTCTATCTTTCTGCTACCTAATCCCTTGCAGGCGCAAGCCATGTGCGAGTACCTCGGCGGCCGCGCCGAGTGTCTCACGTGCAGCGACCAGCATCTATGCAACGGAGGAGAAGGAGGCATGGTCCCCGTCCTCATCGTGCTCATCGCACTGTGCTACTATCATTTTTAGCATGATTATGATGATCGCTTCCTGAGTCGAGATACTGTGCTACTATTTATTTTGATGTTATTCTATTATTCATGTCCAGCTTGAGGAGAAGGAGGCATGATCCCAGTCGTTTTTATGGTCCTCGCTTTGTGCTACTATCACTTTTGACATGATTATCGCTTCCTGAGGTGAGACACTGTTCTAAGTATTATATATATAGTTTATTCATAAGTTGTTATGACATACACACAAATCGAACAATGAAATAGTACAGATACGGTTTGAAACTGTTCGTATTCGATTTGCGGGGATTCACTTTCTCCAGACACTGTTGGCATTACAGCATATGCGGAGAGAGGAATCCAGTCACGTCTCCAGACATCCGTCTTCTTATCCGATATAGAGTATGCGGCCTTGATCCGTCCTTGAGCGCGTGAGCCTTATGGACCACCTTGCGTCTACCGTCGAACGTTCTCGAACTTCTCGCGCCCATTTGCATACTTGCTCCCGGTCGATCCATTGTCACCATCATGTTGCGAAATCCAAGAAATCCGTGAGTTACCGACTATGTGCACTCCCAACAGGCTTATTTGGCTTCTCCTTATCGTCTCACAGTGAACGGCTCCGGATATCGATCGATAACAGCAACGTACTTCTCTTCCGGTCGCGGGTGCCGCCGTTGCCCTTCAATTCGCCTTCGCTTTGTACCTTCCTTTCAATTGAGAATCCGCGCTTCGCCGACTAGTTGCACTTCCACAGGCTTATTTGGCGTTGCCTTATCGTCTCATAGTGAACGGCTTCAATTTGAGAATTAGTCGATACTGTCCCTACTTCTAACAATATATTCAAACACAATTCAAGTCAACTGTTTTTTCCAAGATCCTCTCTGCTTAAATATGATAACTTGGTGAAGATCTATTACATAAAAAAACGTCCGCGATCGCCATAACCATAAACAAAATGGCTCCGTATCTTCGGCGATGTCATAAACGACACTCCCGGAAAGGATGAATAGTGATTAAAGGAAGTTAAGTGTGCACTTTTAAAGTGAATGACGGTTAGGACAGATAATATAATTATGTTTCTTATGACAGAAATAGCAGGGAGGCCTATTACAGGTACATTCCTAATAGTTATTCTCCATACATAATAAACAAAGCGATCTTAGGCGGGCTACTATGGATTTAGCCTTCGGAGAAGTAAAAGTAGTACATGCATCCAATGTGTGGGAATTGTCGAAGCATAATTTGCAGGGGGTTTGAAATGGTACATGTTCCTTTCTAATTGATACGATCGAAGGGAAAAATATTTTCTCTGAACCTTTTGGAGTAAACTGTGTATTAGTGGGTTTGGGAATCTCTACTTGCATTAAAGGTGGGATTCCCTGAAAAGGTTTTTTAGTTATTGGAGTATTTTTACTAGTCACCTTGGGTAGGACTTTCTGTGAGCTTTCTGGAATTCGAATTGGGCTGTGAATTTTTGCTCTTTTGGTCGGTGGAGGAGTGTTTAACTTTGGAGGGGCGGGTACACATTTTGATTATTTCTAGAGGGTCGGTATAATAAACGGGTGATAACTGCGGTGTAGGCGGGATCGAAATTATATCCATTACGTTTGAGGGGAACGATTTAGATGAGGAAGATCTGGATGATCTGGAACTTAAAGAGGATCTGGATGATCTAGAAGTTTTTGAGGATGATGAGTGGGATGACTTTGAACTCATTGAAGAATTTGAGGAATTTGAGGATGAGGAACTAGACAAATCTGAACTCATTGAGGACTTAGAGGACATAACTGAAGAGGACTTACTGTTACTATCACTCTCACTCGACGAGGCAGAGGAATCACGGCGCCTCCGTTTGACTGGGGCATAACTTTTAGGATTGTTTGATCTCAGCATTCGGAACTGAGTGTTACTGTGTTTCTTTGTTAATTTATATATCGTTGTTGTTACGATAATGCTTTTATCGGTCCTCCGCGCGGGGAATTGTTCCGAAAATGTCCCCGATCGCGAAACGCCATCTCGTAGGCTTATGTTCGCCCCGATCCGATATTCACACCGTTCGAGAATATTAATATAGACATCTTCGTGTCGTGGGAAGCAATATGCTGAACGTCTAATGTATTGGATTGTATTGAATTGTATACGATATACGATTTGTTTCTCTAAGTGCTAATTTCTTGATATCTCCCTGATGTAAACATGCCAATTTACAGATGATTATTGTGGAGTCTGAGGAAAGGATTTTCTTAAAACATACCCTCAAGGAGGGATCGGTTCTCCCGATCTTGGAGGGACTGTGTGACTTAATGGACCAGGTAATCATTTTTTCTGTTATTTTTTTTCTTTCTTCGCGTACTGTATTATCTGTTACTTGCAGATCCATGAGAAGTATTCTTTTGACAACCTCGTTGAAAAAAGCTGCCTTTCTGGAGGAGACTCGTTCTCCATCTGAGTCATTCAACAATGCTGAAATGTTGACGAAGTGCATGGTAAGTTTAACTGTGATATAATAATTTAAATATTATGATTATTCATTATTATCTTCTTTTAGATAAACTTCAAGAACAAGTCCGAGCTTGACGAGATCTATGGTGCTGCCAAAACGGCAGCAGAAAAACTGATCGCTGTACAAGAAGGGCTGCGTAAGATGCGTCAGGGAGAAATCGAGAAGCTACACCACACCCTGGTAGAAACCGTGATTGCCCGTGATGCCTATCAGGGCCCTGAATAAATATTCTTTTCTCATTCACGTTTATGTTCTCAAATATTGATTTGCTGTGTGCGTGTGGTGTACTAGACAAAGGACGCGTGTGAATATGAAGAATATTAATGGTATACGTGGAGGAATCAATGTGAACATTGTAGATTCTCTTTTTGTTCTGTTAGCTATCATTATACAAATGCCTGATTTTCGCGCTGATCATTTCTCATATTCTGTTTGGAAACGCGTTCTGAGTGGAGCGCATCCTTACTATCAAAAAGCTCGTATGAGACATGGATTTCTATGTAATGAAAGCGGGATATTACTGGAGGATGGAAAAGATAACGCTGTGACTATTGTTGACGTAATAGAGGAGCATGATGGGAGGTGAGTAACTAAGTATTTTAACGAAATTCCTTTTCTAGTCTCAAATTGGTATTGGAAACTGGTGAAAAAGTACCGGCATCTCGTCTTATTGTCTACATTTAACTTATACTTACAATCTTGATCATTTTTGAATATAGGGAATAAAATGGTTTCAAATGTTATCTAAATGTCATATATTATGCATTTTATTGGCGATATTTACCCACTTCGCCTTCTGTAACCTGGTTCTCCTTTTTGGTTTTTTAATCGCCCTTTTACATATTTTGTATTTTATTAAAATTATTATTATTATGCTTGATATCGAACATAGTATTATTACAGGTATATTGTGGGACAACCAAACTTGTATATTCCACGGTATTAAAATGTTATCTATTATGTTATTCCACCATTTGGACGAAGATCCTTCACTTTCAGTGTTTATCACGTTTGAGTCTAGTGATAACATCATACTGTCTATTTGGGGAATCAAGGTGCCTTTTGCATATACTTTCCAAATATTCGCAGGACAAGACACGTTGCAAACCATATCCACTTTACTAGAATTGTGGTGTAGTGTTATATGGTTACTTATTCCCGTGTTATTGCACAACACTGGTATGGGGACACTGTTCGGGCATTGAATATATGCTACTGTATTTCCATGATCTGTGTAACACTTTATTTGAGTATACATGCCCTGTAGACAGTTGTAGCAACCGTTAAAATCGTCCCAGGTCGAGTGGCATGTGGAATTGTGGGTCGATAGTGTTAGTTTCACATTATCTAGGATGAGTTCCAACTGGTGTTTTGCGTATACTTGGCAATTATTGTATTATTTTCTCGAGAAACTATTAACTTTCCAAGTTTGAGTGGAAGTTTGTTGTTCGATTTATGTATTATATTCTGATAATTCATAGATTGACAGTTACAGTTCACGTCATCAAACGTGGGAGTACAAGAACAAACATTGTTTGGGAAGTGGCAGGTTAAGTTTTTTGCTTGTAACTTTGTAAAACACTGAACTGTGCCTGCTAAATTTATTTGTGGGAATCCCTTTGGTGACGCGTGCTCTAGCAATATGGTGTCCGAAGTTGCTAAATTAGTAAGGAAATATTTACCCAGTAGAGGAGTGTCTGGTAAGTTTGTGCTTAGTAATCGAATTCTTATGTTGTCATTAACTTTGGTTTCTTTATCTAACTGCAAAAATCGATCTACCCTATTAGATAGATATGATAATGTAACTTACGTTCGCGTATCGAAGATCAAGCACTGTTCTATTTTGTAAATTATATCATTGAGATAATTTATAGTTGTCCTCCAGAAATTACACGCATTCGTGTGACAAAGAAAACATCTTCCGCATATGGAAGGAATAGCATTACAGTGACTAATACCAGGTTTCTGATTGTCTGAGGAAGACAAGTCATTGAGATGTGTGTTTTCTGTTACTGTACTACAGAAGTTATCTATGCAATCTCCCATGTGAGGACAACGCACGCTGAACGGTACTGAAAAGGAGTAGTCTTTACTGTAATAGTGTGAAGTTTTCGCACACGTGAGAGTAGTGGGATGGAATGTTAACTTCAAAACTTCTGGTTTTGTAATGTTATTGCCAGACAAAATTAAGCAGATTGTTTGTCCAATGGGACTTGTTGATAATATTATTTTTGTATTGAATACACAATTTACTGTTTGATCTCCTTGTGTTATACATTTATCTGCTGTGGTGGTGAATGTGGAAACGTCAGTACAGCAGTTAATAACTTGCAGTAATGCTACTATGATGCATGCTACTACTTTATTATTTTTACAAGTTTTCCTTCCTATCGTTGTGAGCAGAAGGAAAAAGTATTTAAAGACACAGCGGGATATTTTGTATGTGATTGTCAATAGAAAGTGTACTGATTTTAATATACTATTAATCATCATTAATATCGAATAGGATCCCTGTATTATGACTAATATTAATAATAACTTTATTAATGCTCTTATATTGCCAGAAAATTTGTCTATTTCCTGTCTAGACTTGTCTACATACCCATCTATTTTCTGTTCTACTTGTAACTGCCATTTCTGCCAGCTACTTGGTATGGGTACTGTTTTTTCGTGTGTTTTATCGGTGCTAGCGGTCACAGGGGTTTGAGTTGTTTGTAGTGAGGTGTTGATATTTATCGACGTGCTGGTGAGAGGGGGGCACTTAATTGTTCGAAATGGTACTGTGTCACTAATTTTGTCGAACAGTGTTATTGAATATTGTGAGTTGAAAAACCGAGGAGGTCTAATTGACTGCTGTTTGGTAAGATCACACTGCGACACTCCTCCTGGGGAGGTGAAACAAACGAACAATTCACTAGTTATGTATCTGTGCAGAAAAGTAATATTATTATCTGAACCATGCCATTTTACTTTACTTAAAGCTTTCTTTCTAGACTCTGCAGCCACTTTTTTCCACAAGTTAAATGGCGTGGTGTCTATTATGTGTTTATCTGATTTTAGTGCTGCCGAGATCGAAGTAACGTCTGTTGGTGTTGTACTGATAAGGCTCACTTGAGTTATTAAAATAAAGGACAGTGTAAGAATGTGGGAAAAATAAGAAAAACGGTTTGGCTTGTTCCGTTTTCTTGGCGGGAGTTTCTTTCTGTTTTCCTGTTCCGTCGTATGTTTTTCATTTTTGCCTATTTTCTTGGGAATAGTTTCGGGAGAACTATCGATTTCTAGAGGGTAAATATGGTTCAGTCCTCGAGTTAATGTAGATCGATCACTCAGAGTAACAGTGACACTTTTTGGGGAATCAGAATCCTTGCTGTAGTATTGGATTGCAGATATGCGGCCTAACCGCCAATGACATTTTGGTAGTGATTCTTCATAGATTATTACTACGTGACCGATTACTGGTTCTACCTTTGAGGTGTTTCGGGATTGCTTGTGGTTCCTGTTGTTCCTATCTCTCAACATGGGCAAATAGTTCTGTAACCATAGATTCCAATAGAAGTTACTGGATTCATTCTTCGAATTCCATAGACTTGTAATTAAACGCTTTGTTTTGTCTGGTTTGTAATCTGGATCATCATTATCGTCTTGAATCAAGGATACCAAATCGGATTGGCATGTATAAGGGGTTTGGATGAGGTCTATTGGTCGTAGTGGTACGAATCCGTCACTGTCTTCATGATATGTTAATGAGCGAGAATTAATGATTGATTCTACCTCACAATTTAGATTTTCTAATTCTTCTAATGTTAATAGTTTTCTATGTACTATACGCTTATAACATTGTTTGTATTGTTTTATCATGGTTTCAACAAATCCATTCATTCGTGGGGATAATGGCGGTGTGAGATTCCATCGGATTGCCTTGTCGAGACATCGTAAATGAAAATGTTGGGATTCTAACAGCGCTTTGCACTGGACAAAATGAGAGGCTTGGTCAGTTATTATTCTTTCCGGCGTATTTTTCCGATTACAAAATCTTTTAAAGGCATTCAGAAATGACAAACTGGAACAATCTGTAACCACTTCACAATGTATCCCTCTTGTACATAGACATGTTACCAGCATCACCCATCTTTTCCCGAGCGAGCCATCGGCCTGTTTTATTTTCATTGGACCTCCGTAGTCAATAGCTACGATAGAAAATGGACTGACTATTGTTGATCGAAAATCTGGTAAGTCTGGCATAATTGAAAGTCTCATGGGTTTAGCTAATATGCGTTTGCACGGGAAACATAATTTTCGTACCGTGGATTTAGCAGTAGACCGCATGTTAGGTATCCATACATTTTGCCTTGCTAAACAGAGAAGATGAGAAATGCCGCAATGGCCATTTGTACTATGTAAATGTAGTAGGTATAATTTAGTCATCGTACTGTGTTTTGATTGATATATAGGTCTACGTGTGTCCAGTCGAATATTAGTGTTGCTAATTCGAGAATCTGCACGCCACAAGCCATCGTAAGTACGCAATAATGGAATTGAAATGATTTCCTGTTGTGATGGGGGGTTTAAAATTTGGTTGAATAGGCAGGTTGCGTAGAAATCGAGATTTGTTCTGTGTAGTTGGTTTTTTATATAACCCTTCAGAACTTCAGAATGGAGTTTTGGGGAACTCTTTTAAATTTCCATATTTTGCCGATGAATAACATAATTATGCGAATGGTATTTAATAATTTCGAAAAAGTGCTGAATCGGCGGGGATTTATAAGGTGTATATTATCGATATTCCAACTATCGATATTATCATTTGGCTGTTCGATAGCTGGGAAAGATATCAGTGGTTCCGATTCTATGGGGCTATCATCCAAGATGAAATCATATTCAGAATCGTCTATTTTTGGACTGGTTAGCAGTGCTGGACCATGCCACCATAATGTATTATTTATTAGTTCTCCAGGAGAACAACCTCTACTAGCAATGTCACTTGGATTATCTTTTGTGTCTATTTTGCGAAACTGAAAATTTTCGCAATTATTCCATATTTCCGTAAGTCGATTATGAATGAACGTGGGTTGAATTTTCTTATTCTTTATCCATCCCAACGCGCATGTGCTATCACTCCAAATTGTAATAGAGTCTATGGGTATTGCGCATTCCTTTCTAAATGTGATTGATAAACGGCAACCAATTAGGATACCGAGTAGTTCTAATTTAGGGATTGTTAATTTACTTTTTGACGGTACTATTTTAGTTTTGGAAACTTGCATGTTGCATATTATCTTGTCTTTATAAACAGATCTCACGTATGTTACAGTTCCGTATGCATATCCGCTTGCATCGGTAAAGGTATGAATTTCGTGTTGGACAGCATCATCAAATATAACGTTTCTGGGAAATGTGAATGTGTAAGTGTCTAACGCCCAAGTATTCATAATATTGGACCACATAATTTTGTGTTCGTCTGATATCTCCTTATCCCACTCTTTTTCCGTATTGAATAATTGTAGGAACTGTTTAATGGGGATTTTGCATGGACTGATAAATCCAAGGGGATCATATATTCCGTGGACATATGCGAGAATAGAGCGTTTTGTTAGTACTGTATCTGGTTGAAACTTGGTGACGGAGTAATTAATATTATCAGAAATCGTATCCCAGTTTATTCCTAGCATTTTAATGTTATCTGCGGGTTTTTCGCCGAGATCAACAATTTTCTGTTTCACTGATTCACTATTGCAGTTAAAATCTCTAAGGTTCATCTTTGCCGAAGCAAAGATATCTTTAGACTGTGTAATCATCAAATAAGCTTCATCTTCCGTTTTAGGACAAAGCATTACGTTGTCTACGTATAGATCGCGTAGAATAGCAGGTCCTAAGGGATACTTATTCGTAATTAGATGGTGTTTGATTGTGGATGATAGAAGTGCAGGAGATGTGATGATTCCAAATGGGGTTTTCGTAAACCAGAAGGTGCGAATGTTTTGGGGTGATGGAGGCTTAGATAAGTCCTTTATCCAAAGGAAACGTGTTACTTCTCTATCTGGGACAGCCAAATTTACGTTCAGGAAGGCGCGTTCTAAATCGCCTACAAGAATAAAACGCGATTGGCGGAAACGAATGAGAATTCCCATAATGTTTGGAATTGTGATCTCCCCTCGTAAGAGGCACTCATTCAGTGAGGGTGACCCTTTGGTTTTTGCAGAGGCATCAAATACCATGCGCACCTTAGTGGTTGTCTTTTGGGGAGTTATAACTGCATGGTGTGGTAGGTAATGTGTAATCGAACTATCTGGGGGAAGTGAACTATCAACTTCTTCGATTATTTCTAATTTAAGTTGTTCTTTCAAAACGTTATCATATTTTTCTAATAATTGCTGATCACCAGATAGTTTTTTGTATGTGCCATGTAGACGTGAGAGCGCGAGTTTATAATTAGATGGTAATTGTGGATTACTTGTTTTCCATGGCCAACATACTTCATAACGACCGTTTGGATTACGGATTATTAAAATGGTGTATTGCCTGTTCATCTTCATATTCAAAGAGGGGTTCGATACCTAAGGATTCTAGTGACCAAAACTCTTCCATGTATCTGCTGTTCATTTGGTCATATTCATTCAGTATTAAAGAGTAAGTGGAATATGTTAACTGCGGATCGTGACACCTAGACTTGTGGAAAAAATTACCCTTGCCAGTCAGGATTGTACCTATGCGGGAATTTATTATTTGAAATCCAGAGGGTAATGTAATGTGGTCAATTTGTGACATGAGTAACCACATATCTTGATTACCTAACAAAATGTCTGGTTTTACTTCTTCCACAGGTAGATTGACCACCTTAGAGGCGAGTAGGGAGGGAATATCTGACTGTTTAACGTGTATTGTTTGCATACTATTAGTCATTTGGTCAATAGATCTTACCCCTAGGTATATTTCTTTGTTACCTTCGTGATCGGGATTGGCCAGTATTCATATATTATGTAGACTGCTATGTATCGATTTGTAACCATCATCTCCAAACGTATTTACTCTAATGTTTTGAGTATCCAATGACTCTAGTTGCAAGTACTCAGCCAGGTCATTTGTTATATATGATGACGTGCTGCCTGTATCAAAGAAAGCGTAAATTTCTTTTACCTTGGAATGATCATTCGGATTGAACACCTTAACTTTTGTTACCATTAGCATTACACTCCTCTCAATATTATTACGTGAGAATGCTGCATGAGTGTACTGTTTTTCTATGTTTTCTGTAATTGAGTTTGTATTTTTTGTGACTGTTGGAATCTCATTATGTATAGCTGGAAGTGGTTGGTAACATGTATATTGTGTCATATTGTTTGTCTTTTTTGCACATAAACTGGAATGATGTTTGGGACTACCGCAACCTCTGCAAGTACGTTTAGATGGACATTGACGCGCTACATGTGAATCACTTAAACAGCGTATGCATAAGTGTAATTCTTTAACTCTTTGCATGCGAGAAGTGCAATCTGGATATTTTTTGCAATCAGTCTCGTAATGTGATGATTGATTTTTGCATAATTTACAAGTAGGAGTGTAGGGAACGGATGGCATATTGTTGTGATGTGTAGTTTGTTTATATCCCTGCTGGGGGGAAGAATGTTTATTTCCAAATTGTGATTTATTAATTTGATTGGTGTTATTCTTGACATTCTTATCATTAACAGTACTGAACACGGAGTGGTTATTTGGATTAAAACCCTTTGTTTTGTGGTTGTAGTGCTGGTTGGGAGGCTTTCTCGAAGGGTGTTGAATATGGCGATGTAAGTTGCCTAGAGAGTCTTGTACTCGTAATATATCAAATAAAGTGTCTAGGAATGTACGACAGTCAGGTGACTCATTATTATGTCTCTTCCACACCTCTGTTACTATCTCAGTGGGGAAAGCCTGTTCCAAAATCAACGAATGCGTTCGTGTGTTGGGCTGATCATTCAACACTTCTAACTGATTATAAATGGACAAGAAGTAGAAGTAGCTTCTTAACATCTGGTCTACACGTGTGCCGTGTACCTTAAAATGTATCAGTTTTGCTCTCAACGCATGGCATATTTCTTTAGTATTTCCGTAAGTGCGTTGCAATGTTCCGACAGCCATATCGTAGTTTTGTTCAATGCATGGTATTGCTTGAATTATGGAGGCTTCACCGCGAAGCAAATTGCGAAGGTGCATGAATTTTTCAAGCTTAGGAATTGACGAACTATGAATCATGTTTTGAAAATTACCAAAAAAACGTATACCATTCTTCTTTTTTTCCAGTAAAGGGTTTTATATGGAGGGGTGGAAGACTTAATGAACTTCTAACAGGTATTTGATTAACCATAGGGATCGTATTATTATAGGCTGGGTATGGTTGATGTGGTTGAGGTGCAGATGTAAGGGAAAAGACGGGAGTAGTGTTGGCCATCGATACATGGCTATTAGGAGCATTTTGAATAGGTATTGGCATTTGTCGGTCAGTATAGGAAGCTTGTAAGAAGGGAATGTTTTGTCTTCTATTGTTGTGTACCTGAGTGAGGGAGTCGTTAAGTTGAAGTGGTTGTAGGAAAATATCGTTAGTGATACCTTCCGCTGTGTTACTATTGTAAGGTAGCGCAAGTTTTGCCAATATCCAGGATAAAGGGTCTGGGATAATTAGACACCTAATTAACACTTTATCACACGAGAAGGGATACGAGAGTTATGACTCACTAAGGTGACACATATGGGGTCACAGGGGACAAGGGATCCACCCAAACACGCCGATTGTGAACCACAACAGATGAATTGCAAACCATAACACTTGCCATTCCAGGGTCAGCGCGTCGGGACGCCGGGCACGCTCTCTCGCACACTCTCCACTGCCGACGGATGACTCGCCGGCCGACGACAGCGCGCCGGCGTCCCACCTCAACGAGCCCCATATAAGCCCAGTAGAATCCCCCAGTAGCATGCCCTCACCCACTCGACTCTCCACACGCCGACTCGACTCACCCGTCCCCCAGTTGAGATCCGCGACCCAATGTGCAGGTAATCCCGCGGGACGCCAGGCTAGTCCTGGGTCCCGTACCAAAGAACCCACGATCCCTCACATGTCTCGCACAGATAAACCATCTGAGCCCATCTTGTCTCCCTCTCTTCACTCCCCCCTCATCCTCTCGCTCGAGGGATGCGTGGTGATCTGCGGATAATGGGATTGATGCCCTGGTACACTCAGAGATCCTCTACTAAAATCCTCATTAGTTTTGTCTATCATCTCTATCATATTCTGCCCGTTGTGGGTGATTATTGATAAGGGTGTCAAGAGTTTCAATGTGGGAGTCTAGTATTGCGATCACAACTTCCGTTTCTTCTAGCAGTTCGAACATATTATGATCAATTGTATATTGGTTGTATATTTCTCTCTCTCTATTAATCTCAGTTTCATTTATAAGGTTAGTTATCATAATATCCCATTCTGAGGTTTTATTTCCTATTTTTTCAAATTTTTCTTGGATCAGGTCCTGGATTCCTTTTATGTTTCTTTTAATTACGGCATAACGGTGAATGGAAATGTTACCAAAATCTTTGTCTTCAGGATAGTTTAGTTTGGTTTCTTCTAGAATTGCTTGTAATTCATTAAGCTGTCTAGTCAGGACGCGACGTATTCCTGCTGTGTCCATTGTCAGAGTGATTGGACAGATCAAATTAAATTCCGGAGTATTAATATTTGGCCAGTGGGTATGTATGGCACAATGTGAACTCAACAAGACTCCTTCCTAATCTTGTAGTCACTGTTATATCACCTACCTCTACCTTCAACCGTCGGATGTAAAGAGAACCGATTGGCTGAAATGGATAGAAGAGGAGATTTATATTCGGGTGAGTTGATTTAGAAGGATGATGTAGTAAGTACGTACGTAATTTTTTTAATATTTATGTTTGACTCAAGGTTAGCTACGCCTTGATGTATTGTTAGAAATGTAAGGGGGTACTGGAGCAGAAGATTTTAGTTCTACTGGGGTCTATTTGAGAACTAAACGGTTCGATATTAGATGGTCGCCACTTGTCGCCGTTTATGACATCGCCGAAGATACGGAGCCATTTTGTTTATGGTTATGGCGATCGCGGACGTTTTTTATGTAATAGATCTTCACCAAGTTATCATATTTAAGCAGAGCGGATCTTGGAATAAACAGTTGACTTGAATTGTGTTTAAATATATTGTTAGAAGTAGGAACAAGTGGCGACCATGGGGTTCAGCCTATCTTCTGCGGCGCCCCTCCATCAACACTTCCTCACTACTATTTCTTAGCTATTCGCTGTTACCTCTTGTTCTGGAGGGCCGGTCTATCCTAGACCGTATGCAGTCCCACGCCTCTATTTCTATCTACATCTGAATGACAACATCGTCGTTCGCTGCTCAAGAACGAAACTGCAACGATAACAACTGCTCTGTTGACGTTCAATGAAAATGAGAGTGAGCTGTTTGTTTCTACATTCAACTATGAAACTGTGCAATGTGATCAATTCTCTGATGAACAAGCAACGTATGTTTTGTGCCCAACGAGTGGCAATTTGACGGCCAACTGATGGCGGAGTATATGTCATAAGGACAACTCTTGAATTCTGCTCACTGAAAGAGCTTCACGTCTACTACTGTATGCTTTGTGCCCAACAAGTGGCAATCTGACGGCCAACCGATGGCGAAGTATAAGTCATGGAAACAACTTCTGAATGCTGCTCACAAGAAGAGCTTCACGTCTACCACACGATCAATTGCAACCTACTGAATGACTAGCTGATTGAAGAACCACCGGTGAACCTCGCTCTTCAACTTCTCCTTTTCGGGAGTGTCAACGATATCGATAATGTGATCGTATCGTGAATACATTTGCGCGATCGTGTAATAACGACAATCGGCGAATGCTATGAAATATAACGACATTCGAGAAGGATCGACATCCAGCGTATAAAAGACCCACTAAACGCTTCCTTCTCGGACTTGCAATAAAGATGTAACTGCGAATAGTTCTGACAGATACTCCACGAAACCTCATCTCCAAGCAGCGGCGGCGGTGACTTTCATTGTCGTCGGGTGGTCATTCGAGGGAGCGCGGGAAGGGGCAACCGCTCGCGGGGACGGGAAAATGAGAAGTCATTAATGTTCATTTTCATTAATGTTATTTGTATCGGGACAGCAGACAAACTCGTAGTCGAAACGCCACCAAAAAGGTTTCGAAGAGGCTGACCGAGCGTTCCATATCCATACTTCACCTACCAGTTCTTTTACAATTAGTTTTTTTTTCTTACTTCTGGCAGTGTTTCAGAACTATGTTTTCGTGATTTTGCGTGTTATTTGATGTGTATTTTTTCAATTATTAAAGAAGAACTCCGGGGAAAGAGTCACTCGGCGAAAACATTAGCGCATTAGCGCGCCCGGAACCAGATTTTGGCGGGAAACCGCGAGTACGGCTGCGGCGGGAAGCTATCTGAGGCTCCGCCCCCGTCCAGCTAGGCTATTCGGACAACGGAATCGTGAAAATAATTCAAAAATGTAACTTTTTGACACTTATCAGAATTTTATTGTCAGATTCATGATCCGAAGTACCATTTTGGCCCTATTGAACGGCATTCCAATTTTCCCCGGAGTTCTTCTTTTTAAATCGTCTTCAATGTTCTCATTTTGTGATTTTGTTGTAGAAAGAAAGTCAGATGAGAAAATCAAAGTCAGAAATCAGTCGTACTCCAGATGTCTCACACAAGAGGCGGCAGCCAGCATACAGTGCCCGCGTATTAAGCTTTCTATTGGCGCTACAAAGTTTGATATCTCGAGCAAATTTTGGAGAGTGTGGCGATTGGAGAGTGCGCAGAGGATCACGGCGATGCGCGTTGGTTAAGGTGCGGTCAGTCTCTTCGAAAGCCATTCGGGAGTGTTTCGAAGGCATAGCAAGGCATTCCGAAGTGTTCGGCAGCGTTCGGGAGTATTTCGAAGGCAGTTCGGGAGTGTTCTGAGGGCTATTCGAAAGGCAATTCCAAAGTGTTTCGGAGGCATTCGGGAGTGTTTCGAAGAGACTGACCGCAACTTAAAAAAAATCAAGTCGCGTCGCGGTTATAGAAGGATATTTTCAATTGGAGCGCGAATGCCGTTCCGGAAGAGAAAGGGAGCCTGGCCTGGCTGATATGATTCTGTAACAACTCCTGCAGGGAAAATCTATTTCCGTTTTTAACTTATCGTGAATTACCGGAGCGCGCGAATCTCTCTACTTCATTCATTATTGTGTTGTGAGAGTTGATTTTCATCTAAAGATGTGTTTTGGTTGGTTTTAGGATGAAGTTGACATAATCAAGCAGTGATTGGAGTGCTCACGAACGTTTTCCGCTTGTAGTGTTTGTGCAGGTCGTGCAACACCAAAAACTGCACAACGCAACTGGATATTCTCGATTGGGTAGTGTCACTAGGTTTCCAAGTACCCTTTCGCTAAATGTATATCTGCTTTTAGGAGCCTGTCCTGTTTGTGGGCACAGTGCGCAAGAACCTCGACCCGATTGGCGAGTACACCGACGAGCAGGTGTGGAGCGCGCTGGAGGGAGTGGGGAGGAATGTGAGAGAGAAAGAGGAAACATTGTATTTTCAGGTGCAACTGAAGGAAGCGATTTTCTTTAAAAAGTACTTGCGTAAAGAGATGAACTTTGTCTTATCCCAATGCAGCAAAAGCACATGCATAAAACGTTTACAAATACTAACACAAACCTGCACCTCTCTCTCCTCTCTTTATCTCTTCTCTCTCCTATTTCTTACTTAATCCTTACTCTCTGTTCATTTGTATATCGTTGTGTTCACTGGTTAGTATCAACAAAACAGTTCAGAATGCGCAGGTTTGTGTTAGTATTTGTAAACGTTTTATGCATGTGCTTTTGCTGCATTGGGATAAGACAAAGTTCATCTCTTTACGCAAGTACTTTTTAAAGAAAATATATGTCCTTTTGTTAAATTTCATAGAAATTTTTAATATGTGCTGAATTATGACTATTCATCTGGATTATATCAAAAATTGATATATCCCTTTGTTCTTTCTCTCCTTCTGTTCTTTTTCTCTCCCTCTGTTCCTTCTCTCTTTCAGTGTTCCTTCTCTCTCTTTCACTCTCTCTCTCTCTCTCTCTCTCTCTCTCTCTCTCTCTCTCTCTGCCCTTCTCTCTCTCTCTCTCTGCCCTTCTCTCTTTGTCTCTCTATCTCTTTCAGCTCTTCTCTCTCTATCTCGGACCTTCTCTCTCTTCTTACACTCATGTACCACAGATCACACGTTACGTTTCCGATCGCCGTTACGTTTCACAAAACGTTTTTTCCACATATTTTCGCACTACCAGTCGAAGTCGCGCGTACTGCGCTCTTCCTACTGGTTATAATTGGCGGTCCCAAAACAATGCAAACCCGGCGCGCATTAGACGCTGGCGACGGCAAGGCGGGCTACACTCAGAGTACAAGATGGGAACACGCGAAGAAAACGCGAGAGAGCACGCTTTCGGCAGAGAGTCAGAGTTACCGGACACGACACACACACACACGCTAGCCTCTGGCCTCATATGGGTGCGCGGGATCGCGCATAACTTCTTTCAGAGAAGAGATACAAAGATGCCGACGACAAGTGATATGTCCAACGGAACGGTGCGAATCTAACTAACATGATTTGGATGAGTCCACATTGTTGCTAACATGACTTTTGGATACCGCTTCTTGAAAATTCTGGCGCGAGCCCTATCCTAAGCCTAAAGAGAGGGCGCTGCGCGTTCTCTCTAATTACAACGATGGACGGTCTGGCGGCGGCGGCGATGCATGCAAAGAGGCGGGGCGATTCTCAGTGTCGGACAGAGACAGCTGGTGGGTGGATGGAAGGGTGTGAAACGACAGCAGTCGACGATTGTCGAGGCAATCATTTTTGAATCAAAGACAATAATGAGTGGTGTAAAAGTGGCTTGTGTGTGGCAGGTGCGCTGGCGCGCTGCGGCGTCGCGCCCGTCTGCTGGTCATTGACGAGGCCACCGCCAATGTCGACACCGAGTGGATGGAGTGGTGGAGTATCGTGTTGTATTGTGAGTACTAGTATTCGAGTGTGTGTGTGTGTGTGTTTGTGGTAGATGTCGGCACACATGAGATACAACTACTGTGAAAATTTCAGATCTCTAGCTTCCTCCCCCGCCGAAAAGTATACCTAACTGACGGTAAGTAGTTAAACAAAAGTTGTAAACAAGAGTTGTACAGTAGTACTGTATGGCATATGTATGACAATTGCGACATAACTACATAGTGAATGTGGACATGTCAGTGTTTCTCGTAAGGTAATAAATGGTTGTTTTCCAGTATATTCAAGAAGATATTGATGAATAATACTACTATGATGCATGGTTTGAAATACGATAATATGGACAAAATGGTACATCTAGTCGAGAATAGATAATATGAGTTAATCATGGAAGCTTCTCGAAATGGCGAGTGACGTAACGAGTTCAAACAGTTATTTGAAGAGGTTACGGATCACGACTCGTCATTTCGGTCGCCCCTCTCTGTCGCAGCGCGACCGCAGAGAGCGACCGCGCCGCGCGCTAACGCTCAGTGAGCAATGACCGCTCGCATTACCTGGCACTGCGCCAGACCATTGTCAAAATTGAGCGGAGCGGTCGCGACGCGGTTTTCGAACGGGGACGTAATCGGGGTGATGTTTGAACAGAAGGCGTAGCTGTACATTGGAACGATTTCCCTGCCGCCAGATGGTCACCGGTTCTGTGATCTGCAGGGTTTTCTTCGCCACGTAGTGCACGGCCCCCCTGTGGTGTTCCACCTTGAAAGCTGGGTTGCCGCGGAAGGCGTTGATCTGAAAGAAGGCGCTGTTCTAGCTCGCTATTGTGTTTCTCTCTCACTCTCAATGCTACCTTCTTAAGATCCTGATAAAATAGTCCTGTAAACCGAACTGGATTCACTGATGCTCTCATCAATGTGTATAGTTTTCACCCCTGTCGCTCTCACCTCAATGGGTTTCTGCCTTTTTTTTATCGTAGACCACTTCGTAGATGTTAGATACATCGTGAATGTAGTCGTACTGCCTGTCCATCGCATTATGTTTCGTGCTTGGTGACAGGCTGGAAAAATGTATTATCATGTGCGGTGAATATTAGTATCATTATAAGCATCATTATCAACGGCAGATTTGTGACTTTTATGTTTATCTGATTTAAAATTTGCAAAACCATACTTGGATATCCACTCGTCAAATTTGGCGTCCGCCTTGGAGTCGAATCCCTTTGTATCGTGGTCAATAATAGTGTTTATCGGCGCAGGATGCTGGAATGTTTTTATCTTTTAATTTTCACGCAAGAGTATGGTTGACTCCAATGAAGCTCCTCCAATCCCCCCAAGAGTTCCGTACGGCAAAAAACATTGTTGCAAGTTGCAATGGCGCAATGGGCCTTCATAAGTTCGTATTTACTAGATATTTTATATATATATATATATATATATATATATATATATATATATATATATATATATATGCATTTACTATATATTCAGTTTCATATATATATATATATATATATATATATATATATATATATATATATATCACGATCCGCGTAAGAATCGAACGAATTTCTGGCAGGTGGGACCTAGGAGCTGAGTGCGCGGTTATAGGGGTTTCAAGGGTGCTCTACAAGGTAGTAAAGTTGGTTATGGTCCAAACTGCACATTTCCGTTAAGGGACCATGACCTCAACTAGGTCAGTTTTGGTCCTAAATGGCTTTTTATACGTTTGTTCGATTTGTCTTGACATTGTAAAACCTTTTTCATATAGACAGTTTTTCATGAAAATCATTTTTGAAAAAGTTATGATCGAAAAAAAGGAAAAATTTGCATATTTCAATTTTTCTAACTAAGAACTTTCCGCCCGGAACCAACAACAGCGAATTACACCATTATATTTTACGTAATTGATTTAGTCTACCTGATTTTTATCATGAAAATCAAATGTTGCCTTTTTTCTCATCCATGGCGATGAAAGTGGCTCTAATTTGAAAATCCGCATTTTCCTGCCACTTTTCAATACTTCCAATCTGAAATAACAAAAATCACTTACGTAATCGGATTCTACACCTTTTAGTTAGTTTATATATTTGTTTTTATGCAAATCTGATGTTGCCTTTGTGTTCATCCGTGATGTTGAAAATGGCCTAACTATCAATCGCGAAATTTCATGATAACGTCAGAAGGCAACACTACATTTGTATAAAAACAATCACATAAAGTAATTAAAAGGTGCAGAATCCGAATATGTAAGTGGTTTTTGTTATTTCAGAGTTGAAGAATTTATAAGTGGCGGGAAAATACGGATTTTCACATTTCAGCCACATTCATCGCCTTGGATGAGCAGAAAGGCAACATTCGTTTTTCATGATAAAAATCAAGTCGACTAAATGAAATACGTAAAATCTAAAAATGTTAATCGCTGTTGTTGGTTCGGGGCGGAAAGTTCTCAGAAAAATTAAAATATGCAAATTTTTATATTTTATTGATCATAACTTTTTCAAACAGAGATTTCATGAAAAATTGTTTATATACAAAAAGGCTTATATTATCAAGACAAATCGAACAAGCCCTTCAGAAGTTGTTTTAGACAAAAACTGACTGATTTGAGGTCATGGTCCCTTAACGGACCAAATTTGCATATTGGGACAAAACCACCTATACTACCTTGTAGAGCACCCTTGAAAACCTTTGTATCCACGCACATAGCTCCTAGGTCCCACCTCGTCCGATTCTTACACGGAACATGTGATATATACTGTCCCGATCTCCCGAACACAAGCTTTGACCATTCGGCCGTGACGGCCGTGACATAGCGTGACATTGTTTATATATCGTTATCTGATCAAACTAAAAATAAACCAATAATACCAATAAATTCAGCATGCATGATTTGTACGGAAAACACATTTCAATGATTTGAATTTGAATTAATGATTTGAAAATTTCAATCATGATTTGAATTAACACCCGGGTGTCCATGTGAGAAACGAGTTTCAGCACAATATTTACTGTGATGTTTTGTAAACAGATCAACAATATATAGATACATAGGTATAAATCCAAAAGTTTGTTTATCTACACTCAATGTGACTTCTATCACAGCGGCTTCTTTTCATGCTGAATCGTGTTTCTCACATGGGCACCCGGGTGTCAATTTGAATGATGAAAGAAAATGGGATTGAAATATGCTTTCCGGGCAAATCATGCATGCTGAATTTAATGGTGTTCTTGGTTTATTTTTAGTTCAATCAGGTTAACGAGATATAATCAATGTCAATTATTGATTGAAAGTAGAAAGTTTACTTTGCCGCGTGCTTTCTGTGTCTCGTTCGCCTTTTTCAACACGTCGTCCACAGTTGTCGTTGCTACAACGTGTCTGATTGCCGAAGTTGAAATTTTCGGTCCTAAAAAGGGAAAATAAATGAATCTATATACGATATACCTTATTGTTCTGTGAAATGAAGAATGCTAACCTCTCTGTCTATTTCCACCGATCAACAGATCCACCGCGTTACTTCGCTTGTACGCGTTGGTGACACGACCGAGATCATTGAACATGAAATTCGCAGCAGCTGGAACGAACAATTATATTCTCACGATTAGGTTGGATGTATTATGTTTTTTTTAATAATTTTAAATACCTCTCTTTAGCTCGCTGGTTTTGTACTTTGTGATCTGCGCGACCGTGTCGAAGAGGCACGTGTTCCGTCCGCTCTGTTTCGCATGGGTTCCTAAAAAAATGGTTGCGAGATACATTTAGCGTGTCTCGAAATGCTGCATTAACGCTAACCATCGGAAAATGTGTAATGTCCGATCTGTCCGTTTTCGCCACGCTGAAACTGTAGTCGAACAGGCGCATTCTTGGAGAACTCCTTTCCATAGACGATCAATCGACGGTTGCCTTTGGCGTCTTTGTACTCGATTTCGATCGGAGTTTTAACTGCCTATAATTCATTCCTTCAAATTTCATGTCGCATCCCAAAAAGGCCCTCTTTGTCCTTTATACAAGACAGTTTACCTCGGCTAGATACTGCGCCTGCAAACGATCTCCCGGAGCGTTGTTGTTCTCAGCGATCTGCGCTATGCTCTCTAGCACAGCGCCCTGCTCAGCGTTCTTCGGCACACTCGACCGCGCTCGGGAGGCAACGTCTTGAGAGTGCACAAAGCTGAAAAGCAATGAGTGTACTTGTACACGCGTTTGTTGTTCGATATCACCCACGCGTTCTTGAAGTGCGCAAGTTGTTGATCTGAGCGCTTGAATGCTTTATCCACAATCATGTTCGACACCCTCGACGAAAAGAAGTTCTGTGTTTTCGACACTGCCTTTGTCGCACAGAAATCGGCAATATTAGAAGCAAGCGTTTGTAGAACAGAGTCAACGCTGAGCTGTCCCTTGCGCTCGTAGACCCTCTCTTCGTGGCGCTCGTTGCCTCCACTGTCGGCATGTGCCGCGACACTCTCGAGGATCCCCGGCAGCTCGCCAAGAGTCGCACTGATCTTTTCAATCACTTTCGCCACTTTGGTGATGCTGATAGCTGTCTTAACTCTCTTGCCGACTGCCTGATTGCCCTTGAGACCGTCGCCGATGCTCTTCGCGAGATCCTCGAGGAACTCCGGCGAGAACTTGCTGAGGAATCTGTCTGTGGCGCGGCCAACGAACTCCATCGAATACGTGCGATTGTTGTGATGATTGTCGATTTTCACGATTTTCAGAAGACGAGGGTCCGCAGCAAGGTATCCAGATAGAAGCTAAAAACATAATTGATAAAAAAATTGTATTTCTGCCTTGTAAGCTCTAAAGTATGTACCATGCGAATTTCCTCCATCAGCAGATCAGTGACAGCCTTTTTCATCGGCCCAGCTGCTGTTGCGTTGAACACTTCACTGGCGGTTATCTGCAAAAAAAATCACTGGCGGTTATCTGCAGTGTAGTTTTAAGAACTGTTTTTAATAAACAATACGTTTCTTTATGCATACCTTCGCTCCAGTCAGAAAGGCGGCTCTAGCAGCGTGTTTTCCAGCGTGTTTCACAGCTTCTTTGGCAAGTTTCGAAACACCGATTTTGCCGAGTGTATCTATTCCCATTTTGATGCCCTTAGCTGCGTGTTTCATTCCACTTATTCCGGCAGTAATCGCGGAGGTGACCAGGTCAAACAGCTTCTCCATTCCGTACGACGCCCAGTCGAAATCGCGATCAATGATACCCGATTTTATTGCAATGAAGATGTCGAAGCAGCCGCCCTGAATGCACGATTGATAGCGTACAAGCATCTCAAATGGTTGAAAAACTGTTCTACTACAACATGATTTTGTCCGTACTCACCATCATGAGACCGACACCGAAATTGGCGGCGACTCCTGCGGAAAAGACGGTAAGAAGAGCGCCGAAGGCAATCTGGAGAACACCTAACAAAGCCACTCCTGCGACGTTCCACCAGTTGATCTTGTTCCTGAAAGACACATATGCGTCTACATCTAAAATCGTGTCTGATCCATTTTATGTAAACGACTTTACAACTACGTTCCCCCATTGAGACTAATATTTACTATGGTGTCTGTCTGTCTGTCTGTCCGTCCTTCCGGAGAGATATCTCTTTTCAAAGTGTACCCTATTTACTGATTTCTTCTAGAAAGTTTCTTCAATACCCGAGAACGCAAAATTCCAGTTATCTCGTCAATTATCTTCTGATCATAGTTATCACCTAATCTCTTAACTATGAAGAAAATTTTCAAAATGCTTTAATTGGAACCAAACTAGGAGGGTGGGTGAATCGATCTAGAAAAATATCGATAGCCGCGATACCAGCTGTCTGTGACCTCATCTTCATGCCCAAATAGGCGAATGTGCCCAAGTGCACCAAAAATTCATGAACGGTTTTTTTTTATAAAAATTGAATAGAAGATAGATTACGTGAGAAAGTAGAAAGACTATAAAAACTGGTTTCCTTTTTTAAAAGTCACCAATTATGGCAAATATGATGGACTTTTCGTACAGACGAGATAGAGGGTCCAATTTGTAAACTTAGGCTTTCATGGACAAAAAAGCCCTTCTGTCAAAATTTCAGATCGATCGGACTTCGTCTTCATACCGTATTAGACATTTTCTGAGCGCGCGCTTCTTGCTGGGGTCGCACCCTTCAACTTGCTCGCTACCAGTCGCTGTCAACAGATCAATATCGAAAAGTTGGCATTCGCCATTACTAACCCAATATCCACACAGTGATGTGTTTTTGATAGGCTCATGTGTAATGAAAACAATATTGGACTGATTCGGGGAAAAATCTAAATGTTTAGATTCAACGAATAATTTCTCACGAAACGGACAGTTGAAGATTGGAAAAGACAAGAAAAGTGTTTCAAGACGAGGTCAGTCAATAGATAACGTTCTGTAAAGTTTTCAAAACCAATTTCAAACTCTAACAAATTACTTCAAACATGCGCACAACGTGTTAGGGCGTGCCAGCCGGCGTACTTTCTTTCAACCGTGCCGTGTCATCACGAAGTCATTGTAGACGTATTATAGAAATATGGACTATTTGCTTTTTTGTTTGCAAGAAATAGGTTTTTTGAGTACATTAAATGTAGTTATTCAGACTGAACTTCGTTTTTTTTTATGCAGCACAGTGACGAGTGGAAGTGAGGTGAGGTGAGAATCGATTTCACATAACAAGTCATTGTGAAGCAAAAGCGGTTGAATTATATTTAAGACGTGAGAGTAGACAGAAGAGTGTAGTACTGATTCTAAAAAGTTGTTGTCACCACAATGAGACGTGGAAATAAACAGAAGAGAGCATAGTCTCTAGAAAGTTACAGTCACCGCAGCGGAGACGTGACAGTAGACAGATGAGAAGATAGTACTGTCTTTAGAAAGTTGTTGTTACCGAAAGTTGTTGAGACGTGACGATGGACAGAAGAGAACTTAGTTCTGTCTCTAGAAAGTTGGTTTTACTCCAGCGGACCGCAGCGGTGACGTGAGAGTACACGAGAGACAGAGACAGAGAGTGAGAAAGAGAGAGAAAGAAATAGAGAGAGAGTTGACAAATAAATAAATAAAAAGTTAGAAAGAAGTAGGAGATATACAGTAAGTAAAAGTGATTCATAATTTGGCTTAGAAAAGGGCTCGCGCTAGAATTTTCAAAAAGCGATATTCAAAGGTCATGTTTGCAACAATGTGAGCTCATCTAATTTATGTTAGTTGAATTTGCACGGTTTCGTATGCCAGATCACTGGTTGATGCCATCTTTGTATCTTTTCTCCGAAAGAAGTTATGAGCGATCTCGCGCACCCATGAGGCGAGAGTCCAGCGTGTGGGTGGGTAGCGTTTCCAGTCAACGCTGGCAGCTATGTAGCTCTCTCCTGGTGGTTAACATAACCAACGCTCTTCTCCCGCAAAAAAAAGAGCTGCAGCGATCGAAAAAACGCTGCAGCGATCGAAAAAAAAGAGAAACAATATTTTTCAAAGCGTTTCTTACGAGACCATGCGACAAACACCACATGTAGTAAGTAGTATATTCAATGACTTGCTACATACCACCATTAGGATACGGCAGTTCTGAAGTTACAGTTCTGACGATTTTTAATAGTTTTTACATGACTAATCGATCGTTCGAATGCATTTGAACGAAAGTTGTACGTGCACGTTGTATTCAGAATCGATCATCACACGCTCTGAGCGCAATATTTTGAATTCCCGCGCTACTCTCGCACTGTCTGGTCCTCTTCTTTTCGCGTGCTCTCTCGCTTTTGCAACGGTCATTGTCTGTCATCTGGCACAGTGAGCGGTGTGCCGCAGGCAAAATGAGCGATGAGCAAAGAGGGGAGTCCCCTGTATATTTAAAAACTATCATAGTTCTGCGCATACGAATGACCGACGAAGCTCGGCAATCAGTAAGAGAAGAAATATTTTTTTTATGAAATTCAATAAAAGTACATGTATAGTGGGTCCCCCGTTTTGGAGGTAGGCAAGTTGCGATTCGTCATTCTTTTATTATTCACAAGCGCATACTTGATGCGTGGAACAGTTGACATTTTGTTCATTGCGCACTCTCAAAATCGGTCGACCGGTGTCTGTTGATCGAAATGTGATGAGAAGTTTATGGAAATAACATGCAAATGAGCGCGTTTGATACAGTATCCATGAACCTAAGAATGGAAATAACTCTTTTCAAACTTCATGAAATTGCACAAAAATTTGATATGATGTTCTTGAATGGGTTTCCTACAAATCTCGGAGAGCAGATTTTGCAAATTGTTTCTCAGGAGAGAAATAATTAAGAAAATGCGTATTACATTGGAGTCATATCTCAAAATCCAGCAGATAAATCTATCGATATCAAGTACCAGTTGTCTACCGACACCTATAGGGACTTAGATGGCACATCACTGACGCGGGGCGGACACTTACCCCCCAGCCCCGATCTCTACCGTTTTGGTACCGAAGGTGGGCATCGGAATTCCAAACAGAACTGCGTCGGCCAAAATTGCCTACGGGCATTCTCCGGCCGGAAATCCGGCTTTGAAATTTCGCGTTTCGCGTAACCTCTTCTTACGACCAATGCACCACAGCCAGCGTGGCCGAATGGCTAGCGAGCTTGTCTAGTAAACTGGTGGCGCGGGTTCGATTCCCGCTGCATTTTTTTGGCCTTTATTTGATGATTCTCGAAGGTGAGAATGTTTCACAGAAATGTGCCAGCTATCGCGATAATAGATTGATTTTTGTGATTAGTATTGATATCGATAGATATCAATTTCAAAAATCGACATAAGTCAATTCGATACTGTCTCTTCATGTTCTAGACCACAGAAATCAAAAAAAAAGTTGTTGTTCAACAGTGATTTTATCATACCCACTTGTAAAAAAACATGTGCGGCGATTAAAAAACAGCGGGAATCGAACCCGCGCCACCAGTTTACTAGACAAGCTCGCTAGCCATTCGGCCACGCTGGCTGTGGTGAATTGGTCGTAAGAAGAGGTTACGCGAAACGCGAAATTTCAAAGCCGGATTTCCGGCCGGAGAATGCCCGTAGGCAATTTTGGCCGACGCAGTTCTGTTTGGAATTCCGATGCCCACCTTCGGTACCAAAACGGTAGAGATCGGGGCTGGGGGGTAAGTGTCCGCCCCGCGTGAGATCATAGTATGATTTTGAATAGGAGTTTTCCGTATGAGATAACACAGTTCGCTAAATAACTCTACAGTCGCTTCATGAAAATCGCTCAAACTTCGTCAGTGGGTGGTTCTTGACCCCCATTACAACTCTCGGAGAGCACATTTGTGATTTTGTTTCTCCTACTACAGTAATTTCCAACTTTATATAGCAATTCTGGGAATGAGGCGCATTTGCATAATTTTCTCATCGGTCTGCGTCATTTCTTCGGTCAGAGATGATTCGCCTACCCCGAAAACGGGGGACCCACTATCTGTTGAAAGTACTTAAAGAGAGTCAGTTTGTCTTGACCCAAATCAACAAAAAGCGCATGCATAAAACGTTCACAAATACTAACACAAACCTGCATGCATACCGGACCTGTTTAAGTAATCAATGAAACAAAATCAAAGTTAGCGAGAGAGAGAGAGAGAGAGAGAGAGAGAGAAAGAAAGAGAGAAAAGAGAGAGAGAGGTGCAGATTTGTGTTTAATATTGGTAAACGTTTTATGCATGCGCTTTTGTTGAATTGGGTCAAGACAAACTGACTCTCTTTTTGCAAGTACTTTTAACAGATAATACATATAAGGGGGTTCTTAGCTACTCGGTAGAGCCTAACGCTTGTTCGGACCTCTGCGCTCTCCGTGAAAGCACACTATTTCTTCTTCCACTCGCGTGTTCGAGCCTCTACAGCATCGATAGACCCAAACAGGAACCTTGATCGAAGCGCGTTCGAGGCTCGATAGAGGGGTAATAGAAGGTTGATAGAGGGTGCCTCGAACAGAGGCGAGCCTCTATCAACCTTCTAACAACCCTCTATCGCTCGGATTGTAATGGGGATTCGTTAGGGTCAAACGCTCCCGTTTGGGTCTATCGATGCTGTAGAGGCTCGAACACGCGAGTGGAAGACGAAATAGTGTGCTTTCACGGAGAGCGCAGAGGTCCGAACATGCGTTAGGGTCTGCCGAGTAGCTAAGAACCCCCTTTAGAGCTTACACATGGTGTCTCTCCGCGAGAGACGTTTATTAGAGAGCAATCAGCGATAAAAACACTAGGTGAACTATTCTTATATTTTTCTATATTTGTATACCTGTCGCGCGCCTCCGCACTAGGTATACAAATATAGCACTAGTCATTTAAAGGAGAGGAGTTCGTAATGAAAAAAATGAAATGACCAGCTGATGTCTCACATCAAAATGATTTTTTACAAAAGTCTCTAGGTCCGTGGCGGGACCAAGCTTGCATCTAAATTCTCATTGGAAACTCGTGCCAAGTTTGCTCACCGCGAAGGAAGCGCCGATTGCCTGATTTTCAAGATGCTATTTCATTTTGAATTACATTTATATAAATTAGTAGAATTTTTATTTTTGATTCAATTTTATCACCGTATCAACATTGATTATGTCAACCTCGTGTTATTATTCCGTACACCTCTCTTTTAAAGGTACGAGGGCCTATTCGCTCTGCCCTTTCCGCTCATCGGCCCTTGTACCTGTGGCACACCGCTGACTGCGCGAGATGGTAGCGAATGACCCCTAGGCGATACAGCACGCAAACAGAAGAGATGCAGGCGGCGCAAGAGTAGAAGAGCGGTGGCGGGAGTTCAAAATTTTGCGTTCAGAGCGAGCGATGATCGACTCATGATCACCACGTGCACGTTGACAATTCGTTCAACTTGCATTCCAATGACTGTTTTGTCACACATAAATGATTAGAAATAGTCAGAAATAGGTCCCTGTATCTTTAAATAAACATTTCTATTTGGTTTTCTCTGGAAAAAAAAATTTCTAGGTTTTTTTAGTGCGCATATGTACCTCTTCTTCGCGCTGAACATCTTGAAGTATCCATCATTCTCGAATTGAAGAATTTCTTCGGCGAACTCATCCATGTTAATGCTCTCAGGAAGAATGTCTTTCAACCTGTGTTCCTTCAATGTCAGCTGAAAAATAATATGTTTTATACAGATGAAACAAGCGTTAGGTACCTCGGCGCCTTCGTCCAATATTTCTTTAAGGATGCCCTTTTCGAGGGTCTCGCGATTCATCTTTAATTCAGCTTCGTTCTTCTCCAGCTCACTTGTGTCTTGTCCACGTTTCTTCATGTCTTCTCGCAACTCTTGTAGCTTTTTGAGTTCCCCTTCTATATTTCTGAAAATGTAAAAAAAGTGCAAAAAAATATTTAACTATTGAACGCACCTGCCGATCATGCTGTCGATGTTGATGGTGATGAATCGACACATATCCATTATTCGCTCGATCTGCGCGCTCAGTTTTGTCTTATCCTCGTCCTTCCTCTTCGTGGCGACAATCAACAGCTGGTACTGATCGAGCAGGCGCTGAAGCACCTCGCGACTCTGTTTCAGATCTTCTATTGCTTCCTGGATATAGCAAGATTTGTCGAAGTAGGTGAACGAGATCAAGAACGAATATGCTCGAATGTAGTAGGCAGCGCCCGCAAACATAGGATCCAACTGAATAGCTCGGTCCAGCAGTTTCTGCGCCAACGCGAAATCATCGGGATTCTTTTCGGGGTCCGAATCAAATTCCAAAGCCACGCGGATCGGATTGACGTAATCGCTGAAGCATTTCGGAATGTCCTCTCGATCACTGATCGCCGGTAGATCCACAAAGTCGTTACGAAGCTTCTCTGGCTCGAGGACAGAGTGACTGGTGGCCAGATAAATACCAAAGCGGATGTTCAGCGCATCTTCGATCTTCATCTGTATGTAGGACTTATCCTTGTTCTGGGCCGGCTTGTGTAGACCCTTATACCGCTCTACCAGGTCGTTTCGCATCTTGATGAACTCGCTCTGAGCAATATCGGACTTTTGAATCGTCTCCATATGTTTTATCGATCCGTCCACGCATTGCATCACCCAGTCATCGCGAACCTCACGAAGCGTGTTCACAAATACATTCTGAAAATACTATTTCATAGCATTGCCTCATTGCATACGTAAACTCACATGACTAGCGCCTTCGCCGGCTCTCCTTGTCATTTCGTCGAGAAAGAACGCGTCCACTTGATCGACGTTCAGTACCATCTGACTTGTGCCGCGCTGGCCGGTCCTCGACGACCTGCCGATGTTCTGTCGTTCAACGCGGTCGTTTTCAGGTAGACTGGTGAGCATCACGTGAAGTCCGCCTGCCCTCTCCACCGCATCGGTGATCTTGAAATCTGTTCCACGTCCAGCCACATTTGTCGCAACAACGCACGTTCCCGGTCCGATCTTCCCGCTCACATCCATATCTCCACCGCCTCCTGTGTAGGTTCCGACCCGTCCGGAGCTGCGCTTGCCAATCTCGCGAGACAGTAACTCGGCAAAGTGAATATACTGCGTGATAACGAGACACGCTCGGCCTTCGTTCAACTTGGTCACCACTTTTTCAATCACCGTGGAAAGCCAGTGATCGGTGTTGTAACATAGGACGTGCGGCAGAATGATGTGACGCCATACCATGAACGGCGGAATCTCGACAAAGTCGACATTGTAGACTTGGTGCAGGAACTTCCTTGAAGCGGCGCCGCCGATAGTGCCAGTGAGTCCAACTAAATTCGATCCATACCGTCGACAAAAGGACATCGTAGACATAAAGCACATCGTCAAGCTCTCTGGGCTGAGCTTGGTTGCGTGACGCATCTCGAGGAATTGATGAAGTCCCAACGACCAGCGCATACCGCGATTGCGGGTGCCGCTTCGTGCCGAATCCACTATCACGATTTGGTCATCCTCAATGCAGTACTCGAAGTCCAGCTTCTTCAAAACAGCGTTTATCGCCGAGGTGATCCACTCGGGTGACTCGCGCTTGCAGAATTCGTGTAGAGTCTTTGGAAACAGCACCTTTTTCTTCTCTTCAAAGCCATCTTTAAATCCGGCTGTCTTTTGCACAGTATTGATGAGTCCGTCCTTGAAGTACTTCTTGAGGGTACTCTCGTCCATCGGTATTGTTCCCTCATCAGTCTTCACATTCCACGCCCCGTCAGCGTAGGTCTACAACGAATTCGTAGGTGTTGATGGTTTATCGTTACATTGCATACCACGTCGTGGAAGTTTTGGCTGACGAGCATCCACACAGTCGCCTGCATAGTCAGCAGGTGTCCCATCCCCGAAGCCGGCGACGCGAATCGACATACGTGATTTGCGTGATCCAACATCTGTGCGTCAACCTGCAAACGAAATGATATACTATGTTGTCATGACGCAAATGGCCATACAATGCAAAATACCTCATCCACAATCGCCAGCGGGAAGCCACGCTCTGATCGGAGCTTGGAACCCCAGAACTCTTCGTACAGCACATCGAACATGAAACTCGTAGCCGTGCCGTAGACGACGTTTGCCTCGTACAGCTTGGATTTTTCCTTCTCCTTTCTGTCTTTGTCACAATTGTGCCGCACTGTGACTCCCACACTCGCGTAGAGCTCCTGAGGTTGAACATTATTTCAATAGTTGTGTGGTATCAAACGTATCGTATATAGCTGAGAATCAACGGCTTACCTTCAGCTCCGATGTCTGCGTGATCGCTAGCATTTCTGAGCTCGTGATAATGTCGACGTTGTTACCGCTAAGAACCTCCGCAATGGCCAGAACAGCGATTACGAAAGTTTTTCCTTCTCCGGTCTAAAAGTATACATTTTATGTAATTCAACTTGTTTTTCCTATATAAAACATACTTGCATTTGGAGCAATCGCGAAACGTTTGATCGCCTCGCTTGCACTGCCAACAGCACTCCGAGAATTTGCACGTCTCGCAGTTTTACTTTGAAGAACTGCTCAACGGCTTTAACTGCTTTTGCCACATTGCCAAAGTCTCCGCCGGATCCACTGTAGGCTTCGTCAAATTTGGACATCATCAGCGTCAGTTCGGATGCTTCAATAATATGGTTAGGTAGTATATGTATTGGCTCCTCACCTGAAACTGGCGCATCCGAATGATTGAACTGACTGAAGTCGGAATTTGCAATGAGTTGAATGGCTTCTGCTCGAGATGTTTCCGTTGCCGGTAGAAACTCCTAATTTATTTTATTTTCATTCAATGTAAATAAAAAAAATGATTTAGTACTTAGTGCAGCAAAATTGAATCAATCAATCAATACTCACTCTGTCGTTCTCCATCATCCCAGACACCTCTGATAATGAGATTGCATTCGGTAGCCGATCAAGTGCCGTCGACGTCAAGTTTCCTTCCTGGATCTGGATAAGCGCTGCCAGCAGTCCTGGCAAGTCCTCGGCACGCGTAGAGAAACGAAACAACTTGGACACGTCGGCAAACCTCCAGCGCTTGTCCTGGACCAACGACATTAGCACAGACGCGATCTCCTCGATGAGTTGTGTTTCAAACGCCGCTGGATCGAGCGTGGAGAGCAGCCAGTTGAGAAAGCACCGGCCGAGAACGGCGGCATGCACTGCAGCGATTGCGTGGCCGTGTGTGCCGAAGCGTCTTTCGAGGATGCGCTGCCAGACGGATGCGAGCAGGAAGTGCTCACACGCCTGCACCTGTTCCAAGTCGTCGAAGAACTCGCGAATCTGCCCGTGGTCGGTGCGGGAGAGCATCTCATCCAACCCTCGCGTATCGACTGCGCGTAACAAGGAGACCACCAGAGGCGATATCCACGGAACGCCGTGGTTGAGCACCCATTTGTTGTATAGCGCGTTCCAGAAGTCAGCTCCTGGCTGCGCGAGCAGGTCGAGAATCCAGGTGGAAGAGGGAGCGTGGAGGAGAGAGAAGATGCCGACGAGGTCTGACACTGTGGCAATGATGTTTTTCTGCATGTGGCATCGGAGAATGTAGTCCAGTACGAAGCCCACCTTGCTCTCCGTGAGCTGCAATGTAGAAATTAATCATTATCATGATGAACAAAATTGTTTTGGGAGGTTTATTTTCCAGATTTTTATACAGAGGTTGTTGGTCGACCGACCTGCTTGGCCTGCTGGAACTGGTCGATGGCCAGCACGAGCTGGTCCATCTCGGTGGCACTCATATCGTCGTCCGGCATCTCCACATCCCACAAGATGCATGCCAGCGGGAGGTGAATGAGGTAGCGCGGGTTGCAGAGAATCTCCACCAACCGCTCCACGTCCACCTCGCCCATCCGCTCCCGCACCAGCTGTGCGCACGCATCCAGACCATTCCTCTCCAGAATCGAGCACAATGTGCTGACTGCAAGA
>CAWZYM010000446.1:72500-76807 GCA_963966185.1 Rhabditoides inermis | reverse complement strand
GGGGGAGAGGGGGAGAGGGGGAGAGGGGGAGAGGGGGAGAGGGGGAGAGGGGGAGAGGGGGAGAGGGGGAGAGGGGGAGAGGGGGAGAGGGGGGAGAGGGGGAGAGGGGGAGAGGGGGAGAGGGGGAGAGGGGGAGAGGGGGAGAGGGGGAGAGGGGGAGAGGGGACGAGGTGGGACCTAGGAGCTAAGTGCGCGGTTATAGGGGTTTTCAAGGGTGCTCTACAAGGTTGTAGTATAGGTGGTTTTGTCCCAATATGCAAATTTGGTCAGTTAAAGGGACCACGACCTCAAATCAGTCAGTTTTTGTCCAAAACAATTTTTTAAGGGCTTGTTCGATTCGTCTTGATAATATAAGACTTTTTGTACATAAACTTTTTTTCATTAAATAAAAAAGAAAAAAAGTTATGATCAAAAAATGCAAAAAATTTCATATTTTATTTTTTGAGATCTTTTCGCCTCGATACAACAACAGCGACCAAAACCATTCGATTCTACGCGTTTGATTAAATTACTATGATTTTTTGTGAACATCTGGTGTTGCCTTTTTTCCATCCAGAGCGATGAAAATGTCTCGAAATCAAAATTTTGCGTTTTACCGCCATTTTCCAAGTCTTTCGTTTCGAAACAACAGAAACCACTACTATATTCGGATTCTACATTTTAAAATTAGTATTAGTGTTGGTTTATAGCCAAATCCGGTGTTGCCTTTTCTTCCATCCAGAGAGATGAAAATGGCCCGAAATCAAAATTTTCGTTTTCCCGCCATTTTCCAAGTTTTTCGTTCCGATACAACATAAATCACTACTATATTCGGATTCTACACCTTTTGATTAGTATATGTGTTGATTTATAGCCAAATCCGATGTTGCCTTTTTGCTCATCCAAGGCGATGAAAGTGGTTAAAATGTGAAAATCCGCATTTTCCTGCCACTTTTAAATTCTGTCATTCTGAAATAACAAAAACCACTTACATATTCGGATTCTGCACCTTTTAATTAGTCTACGTAATTGTTTTTATACAAATTTAGTGTTGCCTTCTGGCGTTATCATGAAATTTCGCGGTTGATAGTTAGGCCATTTTCAACATCACGGATGAACACAAAGGCAACATCAGATTTGCCTAATAACAACTACACAGACTAATTAAAAGATGCAGAATCCGAATATGAAAGTGATTTTTGTTATTTCAGATTGGAAGAACTGAAAAGTGGCGGGAAAATGCGGATTTTCAAATTAGAGCCATTTTCATCGCCCTGGATGAAAGAAAAGGCAACACCAGATTTTCACGAAAAAAATCATAGTAATTCAATCAAACGCGTAGAATAAAACGGTTCTAGTCGCTGTTGTTGTATCGAGGCGAAAAGATCTCACAAAAAATAAAATAAGAAATTTTTTGCATTTTTTTGATCATAACTTTTTTCTTTTTTATTTTATGAAAAAAATGTTTATGTACAAAAAGTCTTATATTATCAAGACAAATCGAACAAGCCCTTCAAAAGTTGTTTTGAACAAAAACTGACTGATTTAAGGTCATGGTCCCTTAAATGACCAAATTTGCATATTGGGAGAAAACCACCTATACTACCTTGTAGAGCACCCTTGAAAACCCCTATAACCGCGCACTTATCTCCTAGGTCCCACCTGCCCGAAATTCGTCCGATTCTTACGCGGATCGTGTGGTATACTCCTTCACACAGTACATACCTTGGGAGATAGACGATCATGGAGCGGGACAGATGTGCGGCGCGTGTTTTCTAGACGAGTCCGAGATCCTCTCCGTCGGCCTCCAGCCCGTCTACTACGCTCAATGAGCAAACCTCTCTCTCTCCCTCTCTCCCTCTCTCCACTCTCTCTCTCTCTCTCTCTCTTTCTCTCTCCACTCTCTCTCTCTCTCTCTCTTTCTCTCTCCACTCTCTCCACTCTCTCCTCTCTCTCTCCTCTCTCTCTCCACTCTCTCCACTCTCTCCACTCTCTCCACTCTCTCCACTCTCTCCACTCTCTCCACTCTCTCCACTCTCTCCACTCTCTCCACTCTCTCCTCTCTCTCTCCACTCTCTCCACTCTCTCCACTCTCTCCACTCTCTCCACTCTCTCCACTCTCTCCACTCTCTCCACTTTCTCCTCTCTCTCTCCACTCTCTCCACTCTCTCCACTCTCTACACTCTCTCCACTCTCTCCACTCTCATTACCTTGTAGCTATGGCTGTCTCCTCTCTCCGTCGGTCTTGATGACTGACATGGCCTACTCGTTCTGCAACGCCTGGATTCACGCTGCAGAGGTACTAGGAAACGTGCACCATTCATGTTCTCAACGGTGTATCTTCCAGACAGTTCTATCGACACTTCTACGTGAGAGTGTCAACGTGGAAGCCTTTCAAGACGGCACTGTCCTATCAGGGAAAGCTCGCATCGCCGTCGTAGCTCTTTTTAGTGATTCAATCATATACCAAAGAGAACATACATCAAGCAATCATTTGTAATTTATTATGGTGTTGTGAAAGTTGTTTTCATTTATATGTGTTTTTTGGTTAGATTTAAAATGAAATTGGCAGAAGAAAACAGTGATTCCGTGATTACGAAGGTGTCCTGGAAAATTCATCACTTCATCACTTCATCACATGTGATGAAGCGCTCATAAAAGGAACGGGAAGGGCTTGGGGGAACACATGTTGCGCGCCGATTCAAGTGGATATGTGGGTGATCTCTCTCTCTCTCTCTCTCTCTCTCTCTCTCTCTCTCTCTCATGAATTGCCTCATCACGCCGTGCAATTAGCTGCAGTCACAGATGATTCGTTAGCACAATTTCGAATTGATGTCCCCACATGACTGCGAACAATTGCGAATTAGAGAAACGAAACGCGAGAGCTGGCAGTGACCTATCGTCCTATATAACATAACATAACATATATATATAACCTATATAACATATATAATATAACAAAAATTGATTGAAAAAATATTTTTTTGTTATTTTTTGTTAGCATACGCCTTTTTCACAATAATATAAAATATAAACAAAGTTTATTACACCAGTTTTTCTAATGACAAATGTTTATTTATTAATTAGTGTTTTTTGTTTGTTTTTCTCACAGTTTTTCTCACAGTTTTCTCGGTTTGACATAAACATACAAACTAAAAATATGATAGGCTTTATTATTTCGGAATACACTGTGCGTATTAATCCATTCACCATTAACAATACAAGACAATAATTCTTCCTCTAATGTGAATATTAATATCAACAAAAGAAACATTCGAATGAAGAACAAACATTGTGAAAAGAGAACTTGACCATGTGGTGGTGTATTGTTGTTGGTATGTGTCACATTCGTGCTAACACCTAAATTTTGTTTCTACTCCTCCTCCTCATCATCATTATCATCATCATCATCATTACTGTCAGCATACTCTTCCTCTTAGGAGTCCATTGCCACATTGCCAAAGTCTCCGCCGGATCCACTGTAGGCTTCGTCAAATTTGGACATCATCAGCGTCAGTTCGGATGCTTCAATAATATGGTTAGGTAGTATATGTATTGGCTCCTCACCTGAAACTGGCGCATCCGAATGATTGAACTGACTGAAGTCGGAATTTGCAATGAGTTGAATGGCTTCTGCTCGAGATGTTTCCGTTGCCGGTAGAAACTCCTAATTTATTTTATTTTCATTCAATGTAAATAAAAAAAAATGATTTAGTACTTAGTGCAGCAAAATTGAATCAATCAATCAATACTCACTCTGTCGTTCTCCATCATCCCAGACACCTCTGATAATGAGATTGCATTCGGTAGCCGATCAAGTGCCGTCGACGTCAAGTTTCCTTCCTGGATCTGGATAAGCGCTGCCAGCAGTCCTGGCAAGTCCTCGGCACGCGTAGAGAAACGAAACAACTTGGACACGTCGGCAAACCTCCAGCGCTTGTCCTGGACCAACGACATTAGCACAGACGCGATCTCCTCGATGAGTTGTGTTTCAAACGCCGCTGGATCGAGCGTGGAGAGCAGCCAGTTGAGAAAGCACCGGCCGAGAACGGCGGCATGCACTGCAGCGATTGCGTGGCCGTGTGTGCCGAAGCGTCTTTCGAGGATGCGCTGCCAGTCGGATGCGAGCAGGAAGTGCTCACACGCCTGCACCTGTTCCAAGTCGTCGAAGAACTCGCGAATCTGCCCGTGGTCGGTGCGGGAGAGCATCTCATCCAACCCTCGCGTATCGACTGCGCGTAACAAGGAGACCACCAGAGGCGATATCCACGGAACGCCTTGGTTGAGCACCCATTTGTTGTATAGCGCATTCCAGAAGTCAGCTCCTG
>CAWZYM010000446.1:57500-65000 GCA_963966185.1 Rhabditoides inermis | reverse complement strand
AACCCCTCTGTTTCAGGCTGGGCTGCCTTCTACGATATGGCGGCACAGATCTCTCTCCTCGTATTCTACTACACACATTTCATGATTGATTGATATAGATTTGTTTGAGTTTATATTCGAAAATGAAAGGTGGTTCAGGAAGAGTGATTCTGGGTTCCTCCTATTTCATGTTTTTATGCATGACTTGTGTGCTTCTATTCATCGTCGGTGGCGATGCAGAGTCTCCCTACAGGGCTGTCACCTCGCGGTTTCTCGACGGCGAAACTCGGTCAGCCGAAGCATCAGCACCTGCAGACTCGCTCTTGTACTCGCTCTGAATACATCCGGAGACCGTTCGTGCCCATGTACTCTTCCAGCTTCTGCTCGTTTTCTCTCTCTCTCTCTCTCTCTCTCTTTCTCTCTCTATCTCTCTCAGCAGGCCGCGCGTTTGATGCGTACCTGGAACGAATTTTGTAATGTGTTCATGTGAAAGGGTGATGAACCCCGGAAAGAAGTGGAAAACGAAGGAGAAATTCTCGTGTCCATACTGCCATCGCTCCGATTCGCTTCGGAACGGCAACTGAAAAGAGATAAATGAGAGATGGCAAGTTAATCTTGTATGATGATTATTCTTCCACAAACACCAAGACAAGGAAACGCATACATGTGAATCGCACCACAGAGCTCATCAGCGGGTTCCCTTTACGGGTGGGGCCCAAGGAACATCGCTAACGGTATTCCAAGTCTCTGTGGCACAGATTCCAAGCAATTTCGGCCCCTACCCGGAGTGCTCGAACATATTTAACAGAACACATTACAATATAACATAAGCGAATTCACGATACATTCACCTCTATCCTTCTTTATCAGTGGACGCTCTAGCTCTGCTGACAGCTCTCACCCCGCAGAGCGCTTCCGTTTCCCGCCAAAATTTACAGAGAGGCAGGTATTTTCGAAACGAAGAGAAAGTGCAGTGCGAGGAACGAGTTCATTTCACTCACCAGCTTCGTCCCTCCTCGCCTCGTTCAAAACAATGCGTTGCAGATGTCGCTGCCAACGTGGTCGTTCCGAGAAGGAGGGTGGGGAGACAAGGCGACAGAAGAGAGTGTGTGACGGATGTGGGATTGAGCTATCCGCCCAGATGTTCAACAAGCATCGCAAGGCTGCCTGCTGCAAGGAAAGCACATACTACCAGATGGCTAAGAAAGAAGGTGAGTACCCTCTCCTCCTCTTCTCTCTCCATCACTCACCCATACATACCTGATACAGAGGAGAGCCGTCGCGACTGTTGACCGTTTGACGAGTGCGAAGCGTCGTTCCGGAGCACAGAAGAGTTCGCCAAGACACGCGCACGAGACGCACAGCTTGCTCTGCGGGGTGGAGGAGGAGGAAATGGAGATGGCCAACCTGCAAGTAAGACGTGAAACGTAAAACAGAGTGATGTATACTTGTGCTTAGACTTTCTTTGACTATGATCGGAAACTCGGGACAGGATATGGCTATGAACGGCAAGAAGAAGTCCCGTGTTGAATACTACATTTGTTCGTCGGTGAGAGGGGGGAGAAGGGATAGAGAGTGCATATATGTACTATGTAAGTCGGGCACTACGAGCGCCGTGGCATTGCGAAAGAAGAAGGGAAAGGCTCGCGCTGCACGCAGCCTGCGAAGCGAGTGAGATCGCTGTGCAGCTCGCTCGCCATCGTGACAGATCTCAACAACGGAAGGTTAGTAGATATAAAACGAGAGTGAGATGAGTGCGAAAAAACAGCTATGTGTGAGTGTAGAATCCACGTCAAGTACTGTGCGCGCACCACACTCACCCGGTGGAAAGAGTGCGACTGGACGGTGAGACACGCGCCTTCATCGAGCAGCTTCAGCACGTCGAGCCCATTGTTGCCGCGTTGAATCGGCAATGCGCGCCCCCTATCCCCGCCCTCTCCCACGCACATCAGTTCCCCTCCTTGGTTCGACCACGGATGGCGGTTCTCTCTTTGCTGCTATGCCAATAGGCAATATTCTTCCTGTTTGTAATTTCCTTGATACTTATGTGTTACGTTTGAATGGGAAAGGGATGATGTTCGGGGTTGTTTATTGTTAATGTTTGGGTGACCAGTCGGTGGTCACACTGGTGTCGCTGTATCAGATGGTGGGGGAGAGGCAGGTGAGAAGGGAGAGGCACCGTGACACTCTGCAGCAGCTGGTGACGATCAGAGAGCGCGAGTGGAAGAGAGAAGGGCCGGGCGGTGAGAGAAGCTCTACGCCCTCTTCAGCTCTCACGACGAGGACACCGGGTCGGCAGCTGGCACAGGTGATCTAAACAGTAATCAATGAGAAATCATCAACTTCGCAGGTTATGTGACATTGAAAGGTCTAAACCTGCTGCACAAGTACGGTAAGAAGGCTGTTCTTGTTGACTACACAAGACGACAAGCGGAGAAGAAAAGCTGATGATCATAGCGGTACTGTTCCATCCCAGTAGTATACTGTAGTATACTGTAGTCTACTGTAGTCTACTGTAGTATCACACGATCCGTGTAAGAAACGGACGAGGTGGGACCTAGGAGCTAAGTGCGCGGTTATAGGGGTTTTCAAGGGTGCTCTACAAGGTTGTAGTATAGGTGGTTTTGTCCCAATATGCAAATTTGGTCAGTAAAGGGACCACGACCTCAAATCAGTCAGTTTTTGTCCAAAACAATTTTTTAAGGGCTTGTTCGATTCGTCTTGATAATATAAGACTTTTTGTACATAAACTTTTTTTCATTAAATAAAAAAGAAAAAAAGTTATGATCAAAAAATGCAAAAAATTTCATATTTTATTTTTTGAGATCTTTTCGCCTCGATACAACAACAGCGACCAAAACCATTCGATTCTACGCGTTTGATTAAATTACTATGATTTTTTGTGAACATCTGGTGTTGCCTTTTTTTCCATCCAGAGCGATGAAAATGTCTCGAAATCAAAATTTTGCGTTTTACCGCCATTTTCCAAGTCTTTCGTTTCGAAACAACAGAAACCACTACTATATTCGGATTCTACATTTTAAAATTAGTATTAGTGTTGGTTTATAGCCAAATCCGGTGTTGCCTTTTCTTCCATCCAGAGAGATGAAAATGGCCCGAAATCAAAATTTTCGTTTTCCCGCCATTTTCCAAGTTTTTCGTTCCGATACAACATAAATCACTACTATATTCGGATTCTACACCTTTTGATTAGTATATGTGTTGATTTATAGCCAAATCCGATGTTGCCTTTTTGCTCATCCAAGGCGATGAAAGTGGTTAAAATGTGAAAATCCGCATTTTCCTGCCACTTTTAAATTCTGTCATTCTGAAATAACAAAAACCACTTACATATTCGGATTCTGCACCTTTTAATTAGTCTACGTAATTGTTTTTATACAAATTTAGTGTTGCCTTCTGGCGTTATCATGAAATTTCGCGGTTGATAGTTAGGCCATTTTCAACATCACGGATGAACACAAAGGCAACATCAGATTTGCCTAATAACAACTACACAGACTAATTAAAAGATGCAGAATCCGAATATGAAAGTGATTTTTGTTATTTCAGATTGGAAGAACTGAAAAGTGGCGGGAAAATGCGGATTTTCAAATTAGAGCCATTTTCATCGCCCTGGATGAAAGAAAAGGCAACACCAGATTTTCACGAAAAAAATCATAGTAATTCAATCAAACGCGTAGAATAAAACGGTTCTAGTCGCTGTTGTTGTATCGAGGCGAAAAGATCTCACAAAAAATAAAATAAGAAATTTTTTGCATTTTTTTGATCATAACTTTTTTCTTTTTTATTTTATGAAAAAAATGTTTATGTACAAAAAGTCTTATATTATCAAGACAAATCGAACAAGCCCTTCAAAAGTTGTTTTGAACAAAAACTGACTGATTTAAGGTCATGGTCCCTTAAATGACCAAATTTGCATATTGGGAGAAAACCACTTATACTACCTTGTAGAGCACCCTTGAAAACCCCTATAACCGCGCACTTATCTCCTAGGTCCCACCTGCCCGAAATTCGTCCGATTCTTACGCGGATCGTGTGGTATACTCCTTCACACAGTACATACCTTGGGAGATAGACGATCATGGAGCGGGACAGATGTGCGGCGCGTGTTTTCTAGACGAGTCCGAGATCCTCTCCGTCGGCCTCCAGCCCGTCTACTACGCTCAATGAGCAAACCTCTCTCTCTCCCTCTCTCTCTCTCTCTCTCTCTCTCTCTCTCTCTCCTCTCTCTCCCTCTCTCCACTCTCTCTCTCTCTCTCTTTCTCTCTCCACTCTCTCCACTCTCTCCTCTCTCTCTCCTCTCTCTCTCCACTCTCTCCACTCTCTCCACTCTCTCCACTCTCTCCACTCTCTCCACTCTCTCCACTCTCTCCTCTCTCTCTCCACTCTCTCCACTCTCTCCACTCTCTCCACTCTCTCCACTCTCTCCACTCTCTCCACTCTCTCCACTCTCTCCACTCTCTCCACTCTCTCCACTCTCTCCACTTTCTCCTCTCTCTCTCCACTCTCTCCACTCTCTCCACTCTCTCCACTCTCTCCACTCTCTCCACTCTCTCCACTCTCATTACCTTGTAGCTATGGCTGTCTCCTCTCTCCGTCGGTCTTGATGACTGACATGGCCTACTCGTTCTGCAACGCCTGGATTCACGCTGCAGAGGTACTAGGAGACGTGCACCATTCATGTTCTCAACGGTGTATCTTCCAGACAGTTCTATCGACACTTCTACGTGAGAGTGTCAACGTGGAAGCCTTTCAAGACGGCACTGTCCTATCAGGGAAAGCTCGCATCGCCGTCGTAGCTCTTTTTAGTGATTCAATCATATACCAAAGAGAACATACATCAAGCAATCATTTGTAATTTATTATGGTGTTGTGAAAGTTGTTTTCATTTATATGTGTTTTTTGGTTAGATTTAAAATGAAATTGGCAGAAGAAAACAGTGATTCCGTGATTACGAAGGTGTCCTGGAAAATTCATCACTTCATCACTTCATCACATGTGATGAAGCGCTCATAAAAGGAACGGGAAGGGCTTGGGGGAACACATGTTGCGCGCCGATTCAAGTGGATATGTGGGTGATCTCTCTCTCTCTCTCTCTCTCTCTCTCTCATGAATTGCCTCATCACGCCGTGCAATTAGCTGCAGTCACAGATGATTCGTTAGCACAATTTCGAATTGATGTCCCCACATGACTGCGAACAATTGCGAATTAGAGAAACGAAACGCGAGAGCTGGCAGTGACCTATCGTCCTATATAACATAACATAACATATATATATATAACCTATATAACATATATAATATAACAAAAATTGATTGAAAAAATATTTTTTTGTTATTTTTTGTTAGCATACGCCTTTTTCACAATAATATAAAATATAAACAAAGTTTATTACACCAGTTTTTCTAATGACAAATGTTTATTTATTAATTAGTGTTTTTTGTTTGTTTTTCTCACAGTTTTTCTCACAGTTTTCTCGGTTTGACATAAACATACAAACTAAAAATATGATAGGCTTTATTATTTCGGAATACACTGTGCGTATTAATCCATTCACCATTAACAATACAAGACAATAATTCTTCCTCTAATGTGAATATTAATATCAACAAAAGAAACATTCGAATGAAGAACAAACATTGTGAAAAGAGAACTTGACCATGTGGTGGTGTATTGTTGTTGGTATGTGTCACATTCGTGCTAACACCTAAATTTTGTTTCTACTCCTCCTCCTCATCATCATTATCATCATCATCATCATTACTGTCAGCATACTCTTCCTCTTAGGAGTCCATTGCCACATTGCCAAAGTCTCCGCCGGATCCACTGTAGGCTTCGTCAAATTTGGACATCATCAGCGTCAGTTCGGATGCTTCAATAATATGGTTAGGTAGTATATGTATTGGCTCCTCACCTGAAACTGGCGCATCCGAATGATTGAACTGACTGAAGTCGGAATTTGCTAATGAGTTGAATGGCTTCTGCTCGAGATGTTTCCGTTGCCGGTAGAAACTCCTAATTTATTTTATTTTCATTCAATGTAAATAAAAAAAAATGATTTAGTACTTAGTGCAGCAAAATTGAATCAATCAATCAATACTCACTCTGTCGTTCTCCATCATCCCAGACACCTCTGATAATGAGATTGCATTCGGTAGCCGATCAAGTGCCGTCGACGTCAAGTTTCCTTCCTGGATCTGGATAAGCGCTGCCAGCAGTCCTGGCAAGTCCTCGGCACGCGTAGAGAAACGAAACAACTTGGACACGTCGGCAAACCTCCAGCGCTTGTCCTGGACCAACGACATTAGCACAGACGCGATCTCCTCGATGAGTTGTGTTTCAAACGCCGCTGGATCGAGCGTGGAGAGCAGCCAGTTGAGAAAGCACCGGCCGAGAACGGCGGCATGCACTGCAGCGATTGCGTGGCCGTGTGTGCCGAAGCGTCTTTCGAGGATGCGCTGCCAGTCGGATGCGAGCAGGAAGTGCTCACACGCCTGCACCTGTTCCAAGTCGTCGAAGAACTCGCGAATCTGCCCGTGGTCGGTGCGGGAGAGCATCTCATCCAACCCTCGCGTATCGACTGCGCGTAACAAGGAGACCACCAGAGGCGATATCCACGGAACGCCGTGGTTGAGCACCCATTTGTTGTATAGCGCGTTCCAGAAGTCAGCTCCTGGCTGCGCGAGCAGGTCGAGAATCCAGGTGGAAGAGGGAGCGTGGAGGAGAGAGAAGATGCCGACGAGGTCTGACACTGTGACAATGATGTTTTTCTGCATGTGGCATCGGAGAATGTAGTCCAGTACGAAGCCCACCTTGCTCTCCGTGAGCTGCAATGTAGAAATTAATCATTATCATGATGAGCAAAATTGTTTTGGGAGGTTTATTTTCCAGATTTTTATACAGAGGTTGTTGGTCGACCGACCTGCTTGGCCTGCTGGAACTGGTCGATGGCCAGCACGAGCTGGTCCATCTCGGTGGCACTCATATCGTCGTCCGGCATCTCCACATCCCACAAGATGCATGCCAGCGGGAGGTGAATGAGGTAGCGCGGGTTGCAGAGAATCTCCACCAACCGCTCCACGTCCACCTCGCCCATCCGCTCCCGCACCAGCTGTGCGCACGCATCCAGACCATTCCTCTCCAGAATCGAGCACAATGTGCTGACTGCAAGAAGCATAGTGATATCGGACAGGTTTCTCACGTAAAACAACTCACCCGAACTCATGTTGTGATTGTACCTTGGATGTGACTGCACCTTTGTTCGCGAGAAAGAGAAATGTAAACTGATTTCACGTATTTCTGAAAATAAGAAGATACTAAGAGAAATATGTGCATGATGGACATTAGATGAGCGTAAGATGGTAAGATGAATTACTACGTACAGATCAATTCAGGAACAAACATAATTCACGAAACTATAATTGATGCTGTTACGTATTGCATTTTTTTCGAGAAAACATCAATGGCGATACTGATCAATCGTGTAAAGGTAAAGGTAT
>CAWZYM010000446.1:0-50000 GCA_963966185.1 Rhabditoides inermis | reverse complement strand
TCGCTCTTGTCCTGAGTACTCGCTCTGAATACATCCGGAGACCGTTCGTGCCCATGTACTCTTCCAGCTTCTGCTCGTTTTCTCTCTCTCTCTCTCTCTCTCTCTCTCTCTCTTTCTCTCTATCTCTCTCAGCAGGCCGCGCGTTTGATGCGTACCTGGAACGAATTTTGTAATGTGTTCATGTGAAAGGGTGATGAACCCCGGAAAGAAGTGGAAAACGAAGGAGAAATTCTCGTGTCCATACTGCCATCGCTCCGATTCGCTTCGGAACGGCAACTGAAAAGAGATAAATGAGAGATGGCAAGTTAATCTTGTATGATGATTATTCTTCCACAAACACCAAGACAAGGAAACGCATACATGTGAATCGCACCACAGAGCTCATCAGCGGGTTCCCTTTACGGGTGGGGCCCAAGGAACATCGCTAACGGTATTCCAAGTCTCTGTGGCACAGATTCCAAGCAATTTCGGCCCCTACCCGGAGTGCTCGAACATATTTAACAGAACACATTACAATATAACATAAGCGAATTCACGATACATTCACCTCTATCCTTCTTTATCAGTGGACGCTCTAGCTCTGCTGACAGCTCTCACCCCGCAGAGCGCTTCCGTTTCCCGCCAAAATTTACAGAGAGGCAGGTATTTTCGAAACGAAGAGAAAGTGCAGTGCGAGGAACGAGTTCATTTCACTCACCAGCTTCGTCCCTCCTCGCCTCGTTCAAAACAATGCGTTGCAGATGTCGCTGCCAACGTGGTCGTTCCGAGAAGGAGGGTGGGGAGACAAGGCGACAGAAGAGAGTGTGTGACGGATGTGGGATTGAGCTATCCGCCCAGATGTTCAACAAGCATCGCAAGGCTGCCTGCTGCAAGGAAAGCACATACTACCAGATGGCTAAGAAAGAAGGTGAGTACCCTCTCCTCCTCTTCTCTCTCCATCACTCACCCATACATACCTGATACAGAGGAGAGCCGTCGCGACTGTTGACCGTTTGACGAGTGCGAAGCGTCGTTCCGGAGCACAGAAGAGTTCGCCAAGACACGCGCACGAGACGCACAGCTTGCTCTGCGGGGTGGAGGAGGAGGAAATGGAGATGGCCAACCTGCAAGTAAGACGTGAAACGTAAAACAGAGTGATGTATACTTGTGCTTAGACTTTCTTTGACTATGATCGGAAACTCGGGACAGGATATGGCTATGAACGGCAAGAAGAAGTCCCGTGTTGAATACTACATTTGTTCGTCGGTGAGAGGGGGGAGAAGGGATAGAGAGTGCATATATGTACTATGTAAGTCGGGCACTACGAGCGCCGTGGCATTGCGAAAGAAGAAGGGAAAGGCTCGCGCTGCACGCAGCCTGCGAAGCGAGTGAGATCGCTGTGCAGCTCGCTCGCCATCGTGACAGATCTCAACAACGGAAGGTTAGTAGATATAAAACGAGAGTGAGATGAGTGCGAAAGAACAGCTATGTGTGAGTGTAGAATCCACGTCAAGTACTGTGCGCGCACCACACTCACCCGGTGGAAAGAGTGCGACTGGACGGTGAGACACGCGCCTTCATCGAGCAGCTTCAGCACGTCGAGCCCATTGTTGCCGCGTTGAATCGGCAATGCGCGCCCCCTATCCCCGCCCTCTCTAATCCGCCCACGCACATCAGTTCCCCTCCTTGGTTCGACCACGGATGGCGGTTCTCTCTTTGCTGCTATGCCAATAGGCAATATTCTTCCTGTTTGTAATTTCCTTGATACTTATGTGTTACGTTTGAATGGGAAAGGGATGATGTTCGGGGTTGTTTATTGTTAATGTTTGGGTGACCAGTCGGTGGTCACACTGGTGTCGCTGTATCAGATGGTGGGGGAGAGGCAGGTGAGAAGGGAGAGGCACCGTGACACTCTGCAGCAGCTGGTGACGATCAGAGAGCGCGAGTGGAAGAGAGAAGGGCCGGGCGGTGAGAGAAGCTCTACGCCCTCTTCAGCTCTCACGACGAGGACACCGGGTCGGCAGCTGGCACAGGTGATCTAAACAGTAATCAATGAGAAATCATCAACTTCGCAGGTTATGTGACATTGAAAGGTCTAAACCTGCTGCACAAGTACGGTAAGAAGGCTGTTCTTGTTGACTACACAAGACGACAAGCGGAGAAGAAAAGCTGATGATCATAGCGGTACTGTTCCATCCCAGTAGTATACTGTAGTATACTGTAGTATACTGTAGTCTACTGTAGTATCACACTATCCGTGTAAGAAACGGACGAGGTGGGACCTAGGAGCTAAGTGCGCGGTTATAGGGGTTTTCAAGGGTGCTCTACAAGGTTGTAGTATAGGTGGTTTTGTCCCAATATGCAAATTTGGTCAGTAAAGGGACCACGACCTCAAATCAGTCAGTTTTTGTCCAAAACAATTTTTTAAGGGCTTGTTCGATTCGTCTTGATAATATAAGACTTTTTGTACATAAACTTTTTTTCATTAAATAAAAAAGAAAAAAAGTTATGATCAAAAAAATGCAAAAAATTTCATATTTTATTTTTTGAGATCTTTTCGCCTCGATACAACAACAGCGACCAAAACCATTCGATTCTACGCGTTTGATTAAATTACTATGATTTTTTGTGAACATCTGGTGTTGCCTTTTTTTCCATCCAGAGCGATGAAAATGTCTCGAAATCAAAATTTTGCGTTTTACCGCCATTTTCCAAGTCTTTCGTTTCGAAACAACAGAAACCACTACTATATTCGGATTCTACATTTTAAAATTAGTATTAGTGTTGGTTTATAGCCAAATCCGGTGTTGCCTTTTCTTCCATCCAGAGAGATGAAAATGGCCCGAAATCAAAATTTTCGTTTTCCCACCATTTTCCAAGTTTTTCGTTCCGATACAACATAAATCACTACTATATTCGGATTCTACACCTTTTGATTAGTATATGTGTTGATTTATAGCCAAATCCGATGTTGCCTTTTTGCTCATCCAAGGCGATGAAAGTGGTTAAAATGTGAAAATCCGCATTTTCCTGCCACTTTTAAATTCTGTCATTCTGAAATAACAAAAACCACTTACATATTCGGATTCTGCACCTTTTAATTAGTCTACGTAATTGTTTTTATACAAATTTAGTGTTGCCTTCTGGCGTTATCATGAAATTTCGCGGTTGATAGTTAGGCCATTTTCAACATCACGGATGAACACAAAGGCAACATCAGATTTGCCTAATAACAACTACACAGACTAATTAAAAGATGCAGAATCCGAATATGAAAGTGATTTTTGTTATTTCAGATTGGAAGAACTGAAAAGTGGCGGGAAAATGCGGATTTTCAAATTAGAGCCATTTTCATCGCCCTGGATGAAAGAAAAGGCAACACCAGATTTTCACGAAAAAAATCATAGTAATTCAATCAAACGCGTAGAATAAAACGGTTCTAGTCGCTGTTGTTGTATCGAGGCGAAAAGATCTCACAAAAAAATAAAATAAGAAATTTTTTGCATTTTTTTGATCATAACTTTTTTCTTTTTTCTTTTATGAAAAAAATGTTTATGTACAAAAAGTCTTATATTATCAAGACAAATCGAACAAGCCCTTCAAAAGTTGTTTTGAACAAAAACTGACTGATTTAAGGTCATGGTCCCTTAAATGACCAAATTTGCATATTGGGAGAAAACCACCTATACTACCTTGTAGAGCACCCTTGAAAACCCCTATAACCGCGCACTTATCTCCTAGGTCCCACCTGCCCGAAATTCGTCCGATTCTTACGCGGATCGTGTGGTATACTCCTTCACACAGTACATACCTTGGGAGATAGACGATCATGGAGCGGGACAGATGTGCGGCGCGTGTTTTCTAGACGAGTCCGAGATCCTCTCCGTCGGCCTCCAGCCCGTCTACTACGCTCAATGAGCAAACCTCTCTCTCTCCCTCTCTCTCTCTCTCTCTCCTCTCTCTCTCCTCTCTCTCCCTCTCTCCACTCTCTCTCTCTCTTTCTCTCTCCACTCTCTCCACTCTCTCCTCTCTCTCTCCACTCTCTCCACTCTCTCCACTCTCTCCACTCTCTCCACTCTCTCCACTCTCTCCACTCTCTCCTCTCTCTCCTCTCTCTCTCCACTCTCTCCACTCTCTCCACTCTCTCCACTCTCTCCACTCTCTCCACTCTCTCCACTCTCTCCACTTTCTCCTCTCTCTCTCTCCACTCTCTCCACTCTCTCCACTCTCTACACTCTCTCCACTCTCTCCACTCTCATTACCTTGTAGCTATGGCTGTCTCCTCTCTCCGTCGGTCTTGATGACTGACATGGCCTACTCGTTCTGCAACGCCTGGATTCACGCTGCAGAGGTACTAGGAGACGTGCACCATTCATGTTCTCAACGGTGTATCTTCCAGACAGTTCTATCGACACTTCTACGTGAGAGTGTCAACGTGGAAGCCTTTCAAGACGGCACTGTCCTATCAGGGAAAGCTCGCATCGCCGTCGTAGCTCTTTTTAGTGATTCAATCATATACCAAAGAGAACATACATCAAGCAATCATTTGTAATTTATTATGGTGTTGTGAAAGTTGTTTTCATTTATATGTGTTTTTTTGGTTAGATTTAAAATGAAATTGGCAGAAGAAAACAGTGATTCCGTGATTACGAAGGTGTCCTGGAAAATTCATCACTTCATCACTTCATCACATGTGATGAAGCGCTCATAAAAGGAACGGGAAGGGCTTGGGGGAACACATGTTGCGCGCCGATTCAAGTGGATATGTGGGTGATCTCTCTCTCTCTCTCTCTCTCTCTCTCTCTCTCTCTCTCTCTCATGAATTGCCTCATCACGCCGTGCAATTAGCTGCAGTCACAGATGATTCGTTAGCACAATTTCGAATTGATGTCCCCACATGACTGCGAACAATTGCGAATTAGAGAAACGAAACGCGAGAGCTGGCAGTGACCTTTGATAACAGCGAGATTAGAGGTGGAGTTGAGGTTATCAATGTGACCGCAAATGTCAAGTACGCAATTGGCATTAACGCAATACTAACAGCGAGGAAAACGAGGAAAACATGATGAAACAAAAACAAAAACACTCACGTGTCGAGTTGGTGATCTCCACTGCGGTAGCCGGGCGGGCGAAAGCCGCTGCGGCCAGAAACACGAACAAAACGTTCATCGTAGATAGTTAGTGTAGCGAAATTAGCAGGTGAGCATAATAGAGCCGCCTTCGAATTGCGAGACACAGAAATGTCGGCAGCCTGCAATCGTGTTCAGTCAGTGACTAACTAACGGCAGAGGTCGCGCGGCGAGGGGGGCGGGGCCGATGCGCACGGTCACTCCCCCCACTCTCTCTAGCCAGGCTAGGCCCACAGGCAATTCCAGACCAAGGAAACAACAATCGAGACGCAATCAGGCGCGATAAAAGCAAATAGACAGAGGTGAAACATAACAAAAAACAAATACGAACGGCGGAGCAACCGGAAATAACGAGAATGACGTCAGGGAAGAATGCGCGGGAGAAAAGTGTGCACCCTTTGCGGGAAAGTGATTGTCAATTGGAATCGTCACAAGGAATTGAGAAGCGCAAGAAAATTGCAATTTTCTTGTATGAAATTGTTTACTGCGTGTGATACCGAAGTACGCGGAATAGCATGCGGTGCAGTCGTTTCACACGGGATACATTCGTAAGCCGGCCCGCGAAAGCTAATAGCCTGTGTCTCCGCTCCCTATAAGCCCACCACCTCTTCCCCGGACCCTCTATATGACACTCTGCGTTTTTGGACATTCTGCGCACATTCGATTCACATGCGAGTGTTTGAAACAGAGGTGGACAATCTGCGCACATGACGAGGTTGACCCTCTTCAGCCAAGTATTGTCTTGTGGACATTCTGCGCACAGTGTAATTGTGCGCTCTATCCGACTACCGTATGACCAGCGTGATTTTCTCGTTGTGTTTGGCGTCTCTTCGATTTCGTTTTCTCTCGTTTTTCGTGTTTGTTTTTATTTTCGTTTTTGTTTTGTTTTTTTCCTGCAGAAACAAGACTTTCCTCGCATTACAAATGACCTAACAAGTGGAAAGAGAGCCTGAATTCTACGACCGCGCAAATCAACTGGCCGGCGAGCCACAATAATATCGCATGCAGGCTCACTCTCAAGCCAGTCACATTCAAATCCAAAGCACCGCTATAGTTTCTCCCACACTACTCTGGCCACCTCGATTATAGCGACTCGATATTTGCATATTTCTCCCAGGGAACGCGCGCCCCCGGATGTGATACATTATGCGCAGTAGGGTGCGTGCTACTCCCAGCCATTACCGGGGGGATCACATCGGATTACCAGAGTTCGGATTATAACACCTGCTGACTCGTCTACTGTCCGAAACACCCGACATCTGCGATAGGGGTTTGAAAGTAGATCATTAGCATAGTCGTTTCGTATTACAGTTCTCCGCCAGCCGACAATGCATCACAGCGTCAGTTGCCATCCAGTAATACAACTGTTTTTGAACGCGCCTCATTAGATGCTCCTCGGCTCTACCTAATCGGCAATTACGCTCTACAATAATGAGCGATGAAATATGAGCGCATAACAAGCGGCTTGCCACAAAGAACACACAAAAATGGGCGAACAAGGGGCTTGCGAGAAAGATAATTGTCCTCTTTTCACTGTATTATTGCTCGATTGGGCATTGGGGACCAGAGCGCACACATATGAGAGGGACCTATTTTCGTCAAACTTGTTTTGAATGTATTGGGAAAAATAAACATTACATTACATTGTTGTATTTTCGAGCTATACAAAACCCTATCTTTCTCACAGCCCTCTGATTCCCACTTACAACCACCACATCCAGATTCACTTCCCGAAGTCACCCAAACAAGTGATGGTGGGTGAATTGGTGTTTCGATGACACGCCCAATCCCGGACAGAGTTTACACACCCGATCGCACAGAACTCGCCGTACTGTCTCCATTCTAGCCAGACAATCATAGTTATGCCCAAAAACATGGATGTTTGAAGCACATCAACCAGTTCAAGGTTGGGGTGTGAACTCTGTCCGGGACGCTCGTCTCGACTCATGTGAGAGGGAGAGAGGGATTCACTATCCCAAGTCTTACACGTGACAAAAAAGACGACTCGACTCACGTGACGCTGACGGGGTGGTTTTTGATGATCTTTTCGGCAAAGTCCATCACCGGCTTGTCGTAGGTGGCGGAGAAAAGCAGCGCCTGCACGCCCGGATTCGCCGTCTCGATCGTGCTGCACACAGGAGGGATAGTTGAAACGCAGAAAGCACTTATGAATCAACCAATCTTGTAATGGAAAAACGTTGACAGTTTCCCGAATGAATACTAATGATCACTATCGTTTTCGACCACACAACAGAACCCTCAACAGAACCCAATGAAAGACCATCGAGGTTTCACCATGGAAGTCGATTGATAACTTGGAATACACAACCCCACCGACTTGGTTCGAATTTCTTGTGATTGCCTTGCAACGACTTCGAACTACTTCGGACTACTTATGATATGTGTGCCTGTGTGCCACTCCGCCACCCCACTCGCTTGTATATGCGCATGGACAGGTCGAGGTGACCCTGCTGGCTGATCATCACATCCGCCTCGTCCAGCACCAGACACCGAATGAGCGACGGGTCAAACGACGAGAACTTGCACACGTAGTCGAGCACCTGAGGGAACATTATGGTATAGTCGAACCTGCAGAAATATTCTGATATGTGAAACCTGTATGACCTGTAGGAATATTATGGTGGGATGAGGGATGTAAACGAAAGAGAGGTCCAAAACCTAGGAAGAGAAACAACAAAACAAGTGGTAAAGAGTAGGAGAACTTGCACGCGTAATCGAGGACCTGAGAGAACATTATGGTATGTGAACGGAAGGGAGGTCCGAAACCTAGTAAAATAAACAACAAGTGGGAAAGATAGTTATAATGAAGGAGGGGGAGGAGAACTTGCAGGCGTAGTCAAGAACCTGAATGAAGAAGGTAGTTGCGGGAGAGCAAGAAAAAAGCTGCGAAGAGTCTTTATTGTATGAGAGTATTGAAGAATTACTTTAGCCTGCGCCAGAGCGATAGTTTTCTATCTACCTTGCTTGCAGCTAGGAATACGGGGCTCTAACCATCTAACTCTCTTGTTTTGTGCGCTATTGTCGCGAGCTGACTCTCCGTCTTCCTCTGATCAGGAACAAGTAGCTAGAGATACTGTTCCCAGGGTTTGAAATGATTGACGAAAGGAAAACAAAGGATATTTGCATCTACAGCCATCACCTGGGGGAAATGATAGTATAAATGGAGGGGAGAGTACGCGAGGTTCGAAACCTATGAAGACGTGAGAATAACAGTGAAGAAACATGAAGACGTATCAAAGTACGGGTGAAAGACGAAATACTTGTAGAGTCTGAGTTAGAAAGATGTTAAAGGGGAATCGTTCAGAGAAGAAGAAACTAGATAAAGGAGACGTGTGGGAAAGGATGGAAGACATAGATCAAAAAAACCAAAACCTAAATTTCAGAGGATGGAAAACATACAAGCAACACTCCTCGGTTCCACATAAAATACGCAACACAGACAGACGATGTAGAACCGAAAAGATACACAACAATCGAGTGCCAATAAATTGTAGAAACAAAAATCAAAATCAAAACTCCCCACCTTTCCGGGCGTGCCGATAATGATCTGCTCCGTGATTTTGGTGCCGGGCGGGACTAGAAGCAATCGATATCTAATCGATAAATCAATCGATACTCACGTCTCGGTGCTCCCTTGACGGCGTAGTGCACCTTGATCTCCGGCATGAACTGAGCCATCTTTGACACCACCTGGAAAGACACAGAATGAGGAGAGAGGGAGAGGGAGAAGGAGACAGACAGAGAGACGCACCTCTCCGATCTGCATGGCGAGCTCATAGGTGGGTGCGAGACAGAGCGCCTGTGGAACCGCCTGCGAGCCATCCACCTGAAAAAGTTACTTCAAATTTTTTTTTCGAGCGCATTCACTACACACACAGACTACACTGAAAGTATAACGTGAACAAGTGGTGAATAACGTACAATTACGCAAGATTGAATTAAAGTCCTCTCCGATTCTCCAGGGATGGGAGGGGCTTATTTTGAAACATAATCTTCACTGTTTTGAATCATTCAACTACACACTATCTGTGTTCCACTAAAAGTTGCAAAGGAGATCAAACCCCGGCCACGAGAACGGCACGCGTCTCTCTTGCCACTGCGCCACGCAGTCAGTTGACAGGGCGCGAACAGAGACCGCTCTCATTGCCGATCGACTGCCGAATGCGCGCGAATGACAAACACCAAACAGGGGCCAGTAAATTGATTAGCGCGTTGTAGAAAACTATACCAAACGATCCCCCATTGAGACTAATATTTACTATGGTGTCTGTCTGTCTGTCTGTCCGTCCTTCCGGAGAGATATCTCTTTTCAAAGTCTACTCTAACTACTCATTTTTTCTAGAAAGTTTCTTCAATACCTGAGAACGCAAAATTCCAAATATCTCGTCAATAGCGATCTTCTGATCATAGTTATCACCTAATCTCTTAACTATGGAGACAATTTTCAAAATGCTTCGAATCAAACGAAACTTGGTGGGAAGGTGAATCGACCTAGAAAAAATCGATAGCCGCGATACCAGCTGGCTGTGACCTCATCTTCATGCCCTAATAGGCGAATGTACCCAAAATGCACCCAAAATTCATGATCTTCGATTTCTATAAAAATTGAATAGAAGATAGATTACGTAAAAGAAAGTATAGAAACTTGCTTCATTTTTCGAAAAGTCGCGAAATAAAGCAAATATGATCGACTTTTCGTACAGGCGATATAGAGTGTCCAATTTGTATACTTAAGCTTTTATGGGCATATAAGCCCTACTGTCAAAATTTCAGAACGATCGGACTTTATCTTCATATGATATTAGATCATTTTTGAGCGCGCGCTACTTGCTGGGGCGCGCCCTCCGGGTTGCTCGCTACCAGCCGCGAGGTCAACAGATTAATACCAATTAGTTGGTATTCGCATCTACTGACCCATATCCACAGAGTGGTGCGTTTGTTCATTAGAAATACGTGTAAATAAAATCAATAATAGATTGATTCAGTTGAAAAAGACAAAATTTCTAGCTTCAACGCATGACTTCAACGAAACGAAGAGTTGAAGGTTGGAAAAGACAAGGAAAGTTTGGCAAGACGAGTTCAGTCGTTATATAATAGTTTGTAAAGATCAAACAAACTTCAAACTTTATCAAGCTACTTCAAACATGCGCACAACACTTAGGGCGCGCCCACCGGCGTATTTTCTCTCAGCCGTGGCAACGAGGTCATTGTTTGTGTATTATAGAAATATGGATTGAAAACAGTGACTGATCGGGTACATAGTGTTGTAGCAAAAACTTTCATTGTCATACTCTTTCACACTACTTCTACAGCAAGCGTAGATTATGCGAGGGGCGTGCCAGCCGGCGTGCTTTCTGTCAGCCGTCGCATGAAAATGTCACTGCATTGTAGACATATATTTCTTCTTTCGTTTTTTTTGTTAATAGAACATTGTTTTATCGAGACTGTTATATGCTCTCGTTATTACTGAAAAACGCGTTGTCTTTTGAGCAGTTAAAGGTAGTGTAACCTCTGAGTTCATTACTGTGAAGTTTCAATGTTTGTTGTTCTTCTGTTTAATCACCATATTAGAAACATGTTTGGCTAATATACTATTCCTTGAATATAGTGTTAACCCTATGCAAATACACTTTAAACATTGAAACGATTAAAAACTTCGATTTTCTGAAAATTTGGTAAATTTGTATATTTTAGTTGATTCATATTTTATTATGTTTAGTTCGATTTCAGAATGCAAATTAAACATACAAAACAAACAACAAAAATAATTGAGTGGTTGTAAGAGGCAAAACAAGTAAGCTACTCCGGTCAGTTCGGTGATGTAACCGCAGTCGGTGAACGTAATTTTGCGGACGAGGACCAATGTGAGCCATTTTTGCGGTAAAAGTCGGACATTTTCACTTTAAGTTTTATTTTTAAATTTGTTATTTTTGGTTTTTTGACTTTCAAACATAGGAAGTTTAACTAACAAATAATGAATTACAAACTGGTAATAACAACTCATGTCGTCGAAATCAGAGGAGACACAACCTTTCAGTAAAGAATGGAAGTGAGGTGAGGTGAGCATCAAGTGCAAGACTCAATTCAAATAACGAAGACTGTGATTAAATAATGAATGATTTCTGTAATTGATGTTGATTCATAATTTTTTTACATGATTTGCTACCCCGCTTCGTTCTCGAGCGCAAATAACATTTGATGTAATACTTGCTTACTCTAGCGACAAAAAACAGAATGTGAGAGCATTGTACAATTTGAGAGTGAGAGTGGTAATAGTGCTGTATCTAGAAAATTGTTTTCACCGCCGCGGAGACGTGAGAGTAGACAGAAGTGACCATATAACCGTTTCTAGAAAAGTGTTATGATCGATGCAAAGACGTGAGAGTAGAGAGAAGAGAGCATAGAACTGCTTCTAGAAAAGTGACGTGATCGATGCGGAGACGTGAGAGTAGAGAGAAGAGAGCATGGAACTGTTTCTAGAAAAGTGTTGTGCCCGATGCGGAGACGTGAGAGTAGACAGATGAGAGCATAGAACTGCTTCTAGAAAAGTGATGTGATCGATGCGGAGACGTGAGAGTAGGGAGAAGAGAGCATGGAACTGTTTCTAGAAAAGTGTTGTGCCCGATGCGGAGACGTGAGAGTAGACAGATGAGAGCATAGAACTGCTTCTAGAAAAGTGATGTGATCGATGCGGATACTTGAGAGTAGGGAGAAGAGAGCATGGAACTGTTTCTAGAAAAGTGTTGTGCCCGATGCGGAGACGTGAGAGTAGACAGATGAGAGCATAGAACTGCTTCTAGAAAAGTGTTGTGCCCGATGCGGAGACGTGAGAGTAGACAGATGAGAGCATAGAACTGCTTCTAGAAAAGTGATGTGATCGATGCGGAGACGTGAGAGTAGGGAGAAGAGAGCATGGAACTGTTTCTAGAAAAGTGTTGTGCCCGATGCGGAGACGTGAGAGTAGACAGATGAGAGCATAGAACTGCTTCTAGAAAAGTGATGTGATCGATGCGGATACTTGAGAGTAGACAGATGAGAGCATAGAACTGCTTCTAGAAAAGTGACGTGATCGATGCGGAGACGTGAGAGTAGAGAGAAGAGAGCATACAACTGTTTCTAGAAAAGTGTTGTGCCCGATGCGGAGACGTGAGAGTAGAGAGAAGAGAGCATAGAACTGCTTCTCGAAAAGTGATGTGATCGATGCGGATACTTGAGAGTAGACAGATGAGAGCATAGAACTGCTTCTAGAAAAGTGACGTGATCGGTGCGGAGACGTGAGAGTAGAGAGAAGAGATCATATAACTGTTTCTAGAAAAGTATTGTGCCCGATGCGGAGACGTGAGAGTAGACAGATGAGAGCATAGAACTGCTTCTAGAAAAGTGTTGTGATCGATGCGGATACTTGAGAGTTGACAGAAGAGACGTTCGAACTGTCTCTAGAAAATTGTCGTGACAGCAGCGAAGACGTGAAATTAGACAGAAGAGACCACGGAACTGTCTCTAGAAAGTTGTCGTGACAGCAGCGAAGACGTGAAAGTATACAGAAAAGACCATAATACTGTCTCTAGAAAAATTCTGTGACCGCAGCGGAGACGTGAGAGGAGACGAGGGAGAGAGAGAGAGAGAAAGAGAGAGAGAGAGGGAGAGAGAGAGAGAAAGAGGGAGAGAGAAAAGAAAGAGAGAACGAGAGGGAAAGAGAGTGTATATTGTATATAGGTAAAAATAAGGAAAGTGAGAAAGAAGAAAGATAGAGAAAGTAGGAGAGAGAAAGTAAGAAAGACAGAAAGAGAAAGAGATACATAGACCTTTCACATGGATGTCTCTCCGTAAGAAGCAATAGAGAACAAGCCGCAAGATGAACTACTATTCAATTTTCTATTCTTGGATACCTAGTGCGGAGGCGCGCGAAAGCGCGCCGAAGCGCTAGTCCTCTCTATAATATCGTTATGTGAAACATATATACATCCAATTCACCAACGTTGAACATCGAAAAAAACGACACAACACTAAAATGTGAGATAGGTTAGCGTTGCGTAGTTTCTGAAAACACACTGACCCTGCTGAGCATGGTGATAGAGAAGGCGGCCGTCTTGCCCGTGCCGGACTGGGACTGCGCAATCATGTTCGTGGGACTGCAAACGGGCAATGAGTACGGTATTCAATAAATAAGGTACGACAAAACGATATGAGTACGGTATTCAATAAATACGGTATGACAAGACGGTATGAGTACGGTATACAGTACGACAAAACGACTCACGGTTCGCTGAGGAGCAGGGGCAGGGCGAACTCCTGGATCTTGCTGGGCTGGTGGAAGCCCATCACGTCGAGGGCCTTCAGAAGGCTGTCGCTCCTGGAGAAAGTCTCTCCCTCCTTCTCTCTCTCTCTCTCTTTCTCTCTCCCCTCCCATCTCTCTTTCCTTCGGTCTATCACTCTCTCTTTCTATCTCTCTCCCTCCCCCTCTCTCCCTCTTCTCACTCACAATCGCAGCTCCCGGAAGTTCATCACACTGTGCAGTGGCGACTCCGGATCCGCCTGCTGCTTCTGGATCTGAAAACGACAAATCGATAATCAATCAATAAATCGATCTCCCTTACCTGGACAGTGGCGTTCTTCATGTGGTTGACGGATCGGTGGATGTACTTGTTGATGAGTGCGATGTCCTCGGGGGACATGGCTGAACTGGTAAGGTAAACATGTAAACGACAACAACAACAACAAACAAATCACTAATCACAATAACTCCACCAACCACAGTACAACACCGTGCTCACCGGACTCATCGAATTTCACGTCAAACACATCTTCCAATTCTGGTAATTCAATAAACAACAATTTGTAAGCAACGACAAACCAACGTACCAGGTCTCTCATTTCTCACATCAATGTACTCCAACATTGTCAATGCAAAAAAGAACTCATAGAAGTGAACCAACAAACGCACGGTTCTCGATGGGCTCCTCCTTGGGCGGTCTGTTGTGGGCGTGTGCTGCTGCTCCCGCCGCCGCCTGCCCGGCGAGTTCCGGGTTCACGTAGCGGTACGGCGACTGCACCGACGACGAAGCCATCTGCAAAGCAAGCCGTATTCACATTTCGAATTAAGATCATCATGTAAAATGCGACGCTGTCTGCGAGGGAAGAAGTCATGCATTTTTTTCGCGTAAGGAGATGCATTGCGATTCAGACTAATATCATGAACGTTGACCAGACAAGAAAAGAGTGGACTATTTGAAAAGGTGTGAGGATATTTATGTCCAATGTAACATGAACGTTGACCATACAATTGTACAAATGCAAAGAATCTATTGAGGTAGACAAGTAGTTATAGCGCTGTAAAAATGAGAAGGCAACGTTAGCACTTTCGTGGAGAATAGGAAAGTGAAGGGAGGGTGCGCGGTGAGAACAGTCTTCGAACAGCGGTGACGAAAGTTTCACTAAAACATGCTTCACCAACATAACACGACGCGGAAAAAAACACACACCCTGAAACAACGGTTACGCCCCAAAGAGAACGATTACTAACAATACAAACCGCACCAATTGGACCGCAAAATGCTCGCGGAAGTGAATAGAATGGGTCCTATCCTATCGCTCATGAGAACAACAATAGAAGTCACGACATACATGACAAAATTAACAAAACTGTACAGAGCTACACCACACACCACTAATCGGAGAGCGGATAGAGAACGGCTGTCCCTGCCTACACGGGGATATCCCCCCGTTGGGACAGCGATCAATCGCCCACCGATCCCCCACTCGATCCAATAAAAAGAGCGGAAGAAGGGGAAAGAGAGAGACTCGTAAACCGATCGCGAACCCAGATTGCGAGATTAGACACGAACTGTACAAAACATGCATGTGAAGTTCGTTTCACAGAGTAACAAATACTGGACGAAGTGAGATGACCTATGACCAAACAAGCTTGACAAGAAGTACGGAAAATGTGTCACAAACGGACACATACCGCAAGGAAACGTATAACTAATTATTGACGGATAATGCAACGGGAAGAATTTAATGCAAAAGACATCACAGCGGCCGCATCAAAGTATCCTCTCTCTCTCGATCGGCCTGCATCGTATTGATCAAGCGGTCAGCAGTGAGTGTGAGGTGAGATACACGAATCTCTCTCTCACTCCCTCACTCCCCAGCCAATTCACTGCGTTTGTATTGAGCCTGCAGGGTTGAAAGAGCAGGAAAGACACTTGTGCAAACATGCACTTCAAGAGAAAAAAACGCTATTGGCAGCAGGTAGATCAGTACAATAGTGCCGAGGTAGATCGATGATGTCATTAGATTCGCCGCCAGTCGGTGTGTACACAACACAGGAACACATAACAGAACAAGTGGAATTAGCGGCGGGCGGTCGAGAGGGGAGAGAGAGAGAGAGAGATGAGGGAACCCGATTTGGCGCAGTCGTCGGACGGGACACAATGCATACCAACAATACTACAGCTAATCTCTTTTCATGAGACTCGACATGTGTGAAAACCTTGACATTTTTCGGTTCGAGTTTTGCAGAGTCAATGATTTCGGTTGAAGTAACAGGGAAGGAATGATGTGAAGATGAAGGCACGGTTATTCGAACACATCAGAAATAATCCGAAGTATTTCGAAGTCCGAGGCAATCGCAAGTAATTCAAAGGCAAATCGCAAGGCAAATCGCAAGAAATAATGCGAGAGTAGTTTTAACTTCATTGGAAGTATTTTGAAGAGACTGGCCGCTACTTGAAACACTCACGGGAGGGGACCTTCTTTGGGTGTGGTAGCCGCCACGAGACACAGGCGTCGAGCCATCTGAAAGAGAAGCAGACTAGGGATAAGCGTCTATGCAAAAATATATTATAGTCCTCAGTATCTTTGCCATTGGGCATTTGAAGGTGAATGTCAGTTTCTTCGAATACACATCTAAAGTAATTCGAAGTGGTTTGGAGTCGTTTGACGAAGGCAAATCGGAAGGCAAATCGGAAGGCATTATCGAACGTGGTATATTCCGTTTGCATTCAGCTCAACATTTCTCGTCAAAAACATTATGTTGCTCAATAGTTTTACAGTACCCTAAGGTCTTAGACAGTGAAAATTTCATCACCCGTAAACAGTTCTTTTTCGCAAAGCTTCCATCACACCTAGCTAGCGTAGTGGTAACCTCTCACTTGAAAAGAGTATGTTCAATTTGAAAATTCATTGAAAGGACTGTGATCTTTCTTTAACCACCCTAATGTCTCTCGTGAAAAGCAGGAAACTCATATGCGAGCCCACTATAGACAATTTGAATAAGGATATATTATCGAATACTCACTGTAAGGCGTGGGCGATGCGTAGCCGTATCCGCTTTGCGGCGAGGGAGACGCTGTGGCGCCTCAACACAAAGTAATAAAACTGATGGTGAAGCTGTAACCAATCTTTTTGTTCTGGAATGTTCTATAGCCAATGACGCCATAGAGGAGAACATTCGAGAACAAAAATTCAATTGAATTTCAACTGAATAACTGAATAGCAGTGAGAAAGAAACCAAGCAAACACAACACCAACCCGCAACGAAACCGCCACCCCCAAAGTGCATGAGACCGATCTGGAAAACGGAGAAAGTGAACAAAGCGTCAAAACGGGAAAAATGTAATGTTTAATGCGGTGGTTTCTGGAACCAAGGTGCTGACCTGGTTGGCGACGGCGGCGGTGGAGGTGACCTCGTGAACGTCTCCGCCCTCGCGCCGCACCTGCGTATCGAACGCCGCGCCCCAGTCGTCCGACATGGCTGGAATCGAGGACGTTCAAGGTGTTGAGGAGAACACGGAACTATCGAAACTGATCAAAGCAATCAATATTATGTATTCAGAGGAATTCAACAAGGCATACATGATCGGCGAACAGTAATCCAATCAGAAAGATGAAGATTCGACGGCAACCAGTTCATAGTCAGTCGTCAGACATGCAAAGAGGGGCAGATGGGGGAAAGGTGATGATGCGCAACGCAAATAAGGCATGCGCAGAGCTATTTCGCAAGGTGGGAAAAGGTGAGCGTAGAAGTGATAAGGAGTTATCGAAGAGCAAATAGCGCTTGTGTTTGCGGAACATTTGCGATGAAGAAAGTGGCCGATAGAGAGAGAGAGAGAAAGTTCAGAGATCAGGTCAGCTGAAATGAGATTTAACAGGACATGTATTCAATCTGGTTATTAGTATCGAAACAAAATGGCAATCTGGAAAACTCATCACTTCATCATTTCATCACTTCATCACATGACGTCATGTGATGAATTTTCAGTTCATCACATGACGTCATGTGCTGAATTTTCCGATTTGCTTGTCTGTGACCTAATAAACCGGTGCCCGATCAAACGTGGGCCCTTAGAATTGAATTGCGGCGCCTTATATTGTTTTATTTTGTAATCTTTATTATTTAAAATAACTAAACATCTTATATTAGCCGACAATATTGTAACAGTACTGTATCTGACCTTTTACAACGTTTGCGACATACAACTAACTTGAACTCTCCATCTAGACTGTCTTCATAACATTCTGAATTGAATTCATAACAGGGACCGGGTAAAACGCGGCCCTGGCCCTTGCCCGTGGCCCTTGAGTGGTAAAATGCGGCCCGTGGCCCTGTGGCCCTGATATTGTGTTATTGTTATTTATGTTTCTTATCTTCTGTTTAAAAGCACAACTGATATGTAACTGATATTCTAGACACGAAAACACCTAAAAATTATTATATTTCACAATTATGTTTGTGTACGATACTCTAGTTCACTTTCAAACAGTGACCACCACTCTGAATCCGATGCGGCCCGGCCATTCTTTCTGCGTTCCAATCAGAACTATTCATTCTAATGAAGCATACTTATCAATTAGACATCTGTCTACTAGAAAACACTAACGACAGCTCAATGACACTCTCACAGGCCCCGGTATACCGTGCGTGGCCCTCTCTTTCCACTGTGGCCACAACTCTGAATCCGATGCGGCCCGGCCATTCTTTCTGTCTTCCAATCAGAACTTTTCATTCTAATGAAGCATACCTATGAATTAGACACCTGTTTACCAGGAAACACTAACGACAGCTCAATAGACACTCTCACTGGCCCGGTATACCGTGCGTGGCCCTCTCTTTCGACTGTGGCCACAACTCTGAATCCGATGCGGCCCGGCCATTCTTTCTGTCTTCCAATCAGAACTTTTCATTCTAATGAAGTATACCTATAAATTAGACACCTGTCTACCAGGAAACACTAACGACAGCTCAATAGACACTCTCACTGGCCCGGTATACCGTGCGTGGCCCTCTCTTTCCACTGTGGCCACAACTCTGAATCCGATGCGGCCCGGCCATTCTTTCTGCCTTCCAATCAGAACTATTCATTCTAATGAAGCATACCTATCAATTAGACACCTATCTACCAGAAAACACTAACGACAGCTTAATAGATACTCTCACTGGCCCGGTATACCGTGCGTGGCCCTCTCTTTCCACTGCGGCCACAACTCTGAATCCGATGCGGCCCGGCCATTCTTTCTGCCTTCCAATCAGAACTATTCATTCTAATGAAGCATACCTATCAATTAGACACCTGTCTACCAGAAAACACTAACGACAGCTTAATAGACACTCTCACTGGCCCGGTATACCGTGCGTGGCCCTCTCTTTCCACTGTGGCCACAACTCTGAATCCGATGCGGCCCGGCCATTCTTTCTGCCTTCCAATCAGAACTATTCATTCTAATGAAGCATACCTATCAATTAGACACCTGTCTACCAGAAAACACTAACGACAGCTTAATAGACACTCTCACTGGCCCGGTATACCGTGCGTGGCCCTCTCTTTCCACTGTGGCCACAACTCTGAATCCGATGCGGCCCGGCCATTCTTTCTGCCTTCCAATCAGAAATATTCATTCTAATGAAGCATACCTATCAATTAGACACCTATCTACCAGAAAACACTAACGACAGCTTAATAGACACTCTCACTGGCCCGGTATACCGTGCGTGGTCCTCTCTTTCCACTGTGGCCACAACTCTGAATCCGATGCGGCCCGGCCATTCTTTCTGTCTTCCAAACAGAAATATTCATTCTAATGAAGCATACCTATCAATTAGACACCTATCTACCAGAAAACACTAACGACAGCTTAATAGACACTCTCACTGGCCCGGTATACCGTGCGTGGCCCTCTCTTTCCACTGTGGCCACAACTCTGAATCCGATGCGGCCCGGCCATTCTTTCTGCCTTCCAATCAGAACTATTCATTCTAATGAAGCATACCTATCAATTAGACACCTGTCTACCAGAAAACACTAACGACAGCTTAATAGACACTCTCACTGGCCCGGTATACCGTGCGTGGCCCTCTCTTTCCACTGTGGCCACAACTCTGAATCCGATGCGGCCCGGCCATTCTTTCTGCCTTCCAATCAGAACTATTCATTCTAATGAAGCATACCTATCAATTAGACACCTATCTACCAGAAAACACTAACGACAGCTTAATAGACACTCTCACTGGCCCGGTATACCGTGCGTGGCCCTCTCTTTCCACTGTGGCCACAACTCTGAATCCGATGCGGCCCGGCCATTCTTTCTGCCTTCCAATCAGAACTATTCATTCTAATGAAGCATACCTATCAATTAGACACCTGTCTACCAGAAAACACTAACGACAGCTTAATAGACACTCTCACTGGCCCGGTATACCGTGCGTGGCCCTCTCTTTCCACTGTGGCCACAACTCTGAATCCGATGCGGCCCGGCTATTCTTTCTGCCTTCCAATCAGAACTATTCATTCTAATGAAGCATACCTATCAATTAGACACCTATCTACCAGAAAACACTAACGACAGCTTAATAGACACTCTCACTGGCCCGGTATACCGTGCGTGGCCCTCTCTTTCCACTGTGGCCACATGCGGCCGCGGCGTACGTCGCAGCGCAAACGCATGTTAATGACTTCGGAAGATGTGTAAAGTAATGTAAAGTTGCCAGAAATGAGCGCTTGGTTTTTTTTTACTCCGTTCGTAAAAAGAGCTCCGCTCAATCAGTTCAGTTTGTTCTTTTCACAGTAGTAGTAGTTACGCAACGAACGGTTGTTTTGCAATTTTGGCAAATGTAAAAAGTGTCTACCAATCGATAACGCTAAAAACAGCGTACTCCAGCAATCGAAAACTTTTTAGTCATACTAGTAGTATTGCAGTAATTAACTGCAAAACGACACCAAATTAGCCGGTTGTGCACTACTTAAAGGGCGAAGTGCTGCACTTTTACTCTCCCCCATTTTTCAGCATCTCCCTGTTCAGTTTTTGTTTCAACAAGTGAGACACTGAGAATGAGATGCGCATTTCAAATCGTCAATGGATAGAACAAGCGCGCCATCATTTCTTTGTGATCGACCACGACCACACACGACAGTGGAAAAAACACTTCTCTTTGGCACTCCACTCGTCTCTTCACTCTCTTCGCATCTTTCTGCTAACGCACGACATCTATTTGTAAGGACCTTATAAAATTAATATGCTTTATTGAAACTTGTGGCTCACTCTCTTAAAGTGACAACTTCACTTAAAAATTATATTACACTTATGAAAAGTTAATGGAAACATCAAATTATTAGGTTTGCCATCCAGGAGTTCACCTTTCTTAATGGTATCTGATAGAACACATGAATTTGAGAATATCCTTTATCTGCAACCATAAAGCTGAGTCACATCCTAAGCTTCTGATCTCTCTCGCGTGCGCGAGAGGCGGCTTGCCCTCGCTGCTCTTACACACTGAGTCCCTAGACAATGCCTCTACAACCGAGAGTCACACATGACAAAATTCAATCGAAATTCAATCTTATTTGTCAATTATCGCCATTGTTACATCACAAAACTCGAGAAATTTGACAATACGAGCGTCGAACTTAGCCTAGACAGCTACAGGGAAACCGGTTAACCGAACGATTCGGTTAACCGAAAACCGGTTTCTGTCACGGTTTTTCGGTTCGGTTAAAGGAGGACTCCTTGGTATGTGCCAGCCGGCGCGAAATGCTCGCCCCAGTGCCAGTCTGCCGCATGTCTTCGTGTTGAGACCAATTTCACTATTTTCACTATGTTTTGCGCGGGAAATCAACAGCAGTGAGGGAGAGTGTGCGTGACTCGCGCGGCTTCTTTCATCATGTGCCAGCCAAACACAGAATCGATCACCAAAAAGGCGCGAACTCGTCTCGTGGAGGAAAACTCGTGTCTCTGTGATTGCGCCTGCCCAGCTGATTGGGGGCGGTCTTGCGGCACTGGCAAAATGCCAAAATCTTGCGCCCAAAGTGACGGTCAATAGTATTCGTACTGCCGAAAAAAATTCGTTATGCAAATTTTGATGAGTCAAAAAAATTTTTTTTCTGTAGATATCTTAAAATCACGATACCCTATAAATTATGACCTCTAATGTTGTTTTCCGTGGAGGCCTTCTTTAACCGGTTAAAGGAAAGTACCACTCTAAATTTAATGTCATGGATTCTTTTCGAATATGTAGTATGAACATGTCAAATTTCGGTGAATACAAAAATGTATTTCTCAATTTACAAAACTGAACTTCACAAAATATTATTAGTGAACAATGATCCAATGGACCTCAAACGCGTATTTTACCAGAAAACGAGTTGAGAGAAGTATCTTTTCACTTCTTCATGGTTCAGAGAAACTGTGAACAAAAGAAATATTTAATAGATATTGAGATTATAAAATAACAAACGTGAAACCTGCGTCTGCGCGCACACTCCGCGAGTGTGCGCGCAGACGAAGGCAGAAAGAAAACTCCGCGAGTGTGCGCGCAGACCGGGGGCAGTCCCATACACTACGAAATTTACGAACACCTTTTTTTTTACATATTCATTTTCAGCATACATTATATTTATGAAAAGAGATCGTTTTTTCATATATTTTTACGTGCTAGTTGTAGTTTATTCACAAAATTTAGAGTGGTATGCTCCTTTAACCGAAATCAAAACGGTTTCCGGTTAACCGGTTAACCGAACCGGTTAAATAACCGAAAACCGGAAAAATAACCGAAATGACGGTTAACCGGACCATCTCCAGTCTACACACACCGCTGAATGCTCTCTCGCATTGATATGGAAATGATCCTTCCCTGAAATCAGGAGTACGAAAGTAGGCATTTAAAAAGTGTTCGATTGAAACCTACTGTGCATGATTCTGGTTGAAGAGATTCATTTAAAGTGACATTTTTATTTATACGTAATCGGAAAAAATTGAATTTTGACTCGGCGATTCTCAAGTATAACTAGTGACCTCGAGATGCGTATCACATAAAGGAGTTCTACGACTTCAGTTCATGATTGAATTTCATATCAATTGTTTTCAAATTCTTTTCATCCAAGACGTTTTAGACACTCAGATGTGATGTAAGTTACATCATGTAACCTCACGTTTTACCTATCCCATAAAGCATTCAAAATCATTTTTGCGGCAAAAATTGTTTGAAAACATGAAAAAATTCTAGTTTTCAGATTTAGAAGATTTCATTTTGTCATGTGTGACTCTCGGTTGTAGAGGCATTGTCTAGGGACTCAGTGTGTAAGAGCAGCGAGGGCAAGCCGCCTCTCGCGCACGCGAGAGAGATCAGAAGCTTAGGATGTGACTCAGCTTTATGGTTGCAGATAAAGGATATTCTCAAATTCATGTGTTCTATCAGATACCATTAAGAAAGGTGAACTCCTGGATGGCAAACCTAATAATTTGATGTTTCCATTAACTTTTCATAAGTGTAATATAATTTTAAAGTGAAGTTGTCACTTTAAGAGAGTGAGCCACAAGTTTCAATAAAGCATATTAATTTTATAAGGTCCTTACAAATAGATGTCGTGCGTTAGCAGAAAGATGCGAAGAGAGTGAAGAGACGAGTGGAGTGCCAAAGAGAAGTGTTTTTTCCACTGTCGTGTGTGGTCGTGGTCGATCACAAAGAAATGATGGCGCGCTTGTTCTATCCATTGACGATTTGAAATGCGCATCTCATTCTCAGTGTCTCACTTGTTGAAACAAAAACTGAACAGGGAGATGCTGAAAAATGGGGGAGAGTAAAAGTGCAGCACTTCGCCCTTTAAGTAGTGCACAACCGGCTAATTTGGTGTCGTTTTGCAGTTAATTACTGCAATACTACTAGTATGACTAAAAAGTTTTCGATTGCTGGAGTACGCTGTTTTTAGCGTTATCGATTGGTAGACACTTTTTACATTTGCCAAAATTGCAAAACAACCGTTCGTTGCGTAACTACTACTACTGTGAAAAGAACAAACTGAACTGATTGAGCGGAGCTCTTTTTACGAACGGAGTAAAAAAAAACCAAGCGCTCATTTCTGGCAACTTTACATTACTTTACACATCTTCCGAAGTCATTAACATGCGTTTGCGCTGCGACGTACGCCGCGGCCGCATGTGGCCACAGTGGAAAGAGAGGGCCACGCACGGTATACCGGGCCAGTGAGAGTGTCTATTAAGCTGTCGTTAGTGTTTTCTGGTAGATAGGTGTCTAATTGATAGGTATGCTTCATTAGAATGAATAGTTCTGATTGGAAGGCAGAAAGAATAGCCGGGCCGCATCGGATTCAGAGTTGTGGCCACAGTGGAAAGAGAGGGCCACGCACGGTATACCGGGCCAGTGAGAGTGTCTATTAAGCTGTCGTTAGTGTTTTCTGGTAGACAGGTGTCTAATTGATAGGTATGCTTCATTAGAATGAATAGTTCTGATTGGAAGGCAGAAAGAATGGCCGGGCCGCATCGGATTCAGAGTTGTGGCCACAGTGGAAAGAGAGGGCCACGCACGGTATACCGGGCCAGTGAGAGTGTCTATTAAGCTGTCGTTAGTGTTTTCTGGTAGATAGGTGTCTAATTGATAGGTATGCTTCATTAGAATGAATAGTTCTGATTGGAAGGCAGAAAGAATGGCCGGGCCGCATCGGATTCAGAGTTGTGGCCACAGTGGAAAGAGAGGGCCACGCACGGTATACCGGGCCAGTGAGAGTGTCTATTAAGCTGTCGTTAGTGTTTTCTGGTAGACAGGTGTCTAATTGATAGGTATGCTTCATTAGAATGAATAGTTCTGATTGGAAGGCAGAAAGAATGGCCGGGCCGCATCGGATTCAGAGTTGTGGCCACAGTGGAAAGAGAGGGCCACGCACGGTATACCGGGCCAGTGAGAGTGTCTATTAAGCTGTCGTTAGTGTTTTCTGGTAGATAGGTGTCTAATTGATAGGTATGCTTCATTAGAATGAATAGTTCTGATTGGAAGGCAGAAAGAATGGCCGGGCCGCATCGGATTCAGAGTTGTGGCCACAGTGGAAAGAGAGGGCCACGCACGGTATACCGGGCCAGTGAGAGTGTCTATTAAGCTGTCGTTAGTGTTTTCTGGTAGATAGGTGTCTAATTGATAGGTATGCTTCATTAGAATGAATAGTTCTGATTGGAAGGCAGAAAGAATGGCCGGGCCGCATCGGATTCAGAGTTGTGGCCACAGTGGAAAGAGAGGGCCACGCACGGTATACCGGGCCAGTGAGAGTGTCTATTAAGCTGTCGTTAGTGTTTTCTGGTAGATAGGTGTCTAATTGATAGGTATGCTTCATTAGAATGAATAGTTCTGATTGGAAGGCAGAAAGAATGGCCGGGCCGCATCGGATTCAGAGTTGTGGCCACAGTGGAAAGAGAGGGCCACGCACGGTATACCGGGCCAGTGAGAGTGTCTATTAAGCTCTCGTTAGTGTTTTCTGGTAGATAGGTGTCTAATTGATAGGTATGCTTCATTAGAATGAATAGTTCTGATTGGAAGGCAGAAAGAATGGCCGGGCCGCATCGGATTCAGAGTTGTGGCCACAGTGGAAAGAGAGGGCCACGCACGGTATACCGGGCCAGTGAGAGTGTCTATTAAGCTGTCGTTAGTGTTTTCTGGTAGACAGGTGTCTAATTGATAGGTATGCTTCATTAGAATGAATAGTTCTGATTGGAAGGCAGAAAGAATGGCCGGGCCGCATCGGATTCAGAGTTGTGGCCACAGTGGAAAGAGAGGGCCACGCACGGTATACCGGGCCAGTGAGAGTGTCTATTAAGCTGTCGTTAGTGTTTTCTGGTAGATAGGTGTCTAATTGATAGGTATGCTTCATTAGAATGAATAGTTCTGATTGGAAGGCAGAAAGAATGGCCGGGCCGCATCGGATTCAGAGTTGTGGCCACAGTGGAAAGAGAGGGCCACGCACGGTATACCGGGCCAGTGAGAGTGTCTATTAAGCTGTCGTTAGTGTTTTCTGGTAGACAGGTGTCTAATTGATAGGTATGCTTCATTAGAATGAATAGTTCTGATTGGAAGGCAGAAAGAATGGCCGGGCCGCATCGGATTCAGAGTTGTGGCCACAGTGGAAAGAGAGGGCCACGCACGGTATACCGGGCCAGTGAGAGTGTCTATTAAGCTGTCGTTAGTGTTTTCTGGTAGATAGGTGTCTAATTGATAGGTATGCTTCATTAGAATGAATAGTTCTGATTGGAAGGCAGAAAGAATGGCCGGGCCGCATCGGATTCAGAGTTGTGGCCACAGTGGAAAGAGAGGGCCACGCACGGTATACCGGGCCAGTGAGAGTGTCTATTAAGCTGTCGTTAGTGTTTTCTGGTAGATAGGTGTCTAATTGATAGGTATGCTTCATTAGAATGAATAGTTCTGATTGGAAGGCAGAAAGAATGGCCGGGCCGCATCGGATTCAGAGTTGTGGCCACAGTGGAAAGAGAGGGCCACGCACGGTATACCGGGCCAGTGAGAGTGTCTATTAAGCTGTCGTTAGTGTTTTCTGGTAGATAGGTGTCTAATTGATAGGTATGCTTCATTAGAATGAATAGTTCTGATTGGAAGGCAGAAAGAATGGCCGGGCCGCATCGGATTCAGAGTTGTGGCCACAGTGGAAAGAGAGGGCCACGCACGGTATACCGGGCCAGTGAGAGTGTCTATTAAGCTGTCGTTAGTGTTTTCTGGTAGATAGGTGTCTAATTGATAGGTATGCTTCATTAGAATGAATAGTTCTGATTGGAAGGCAGAAAGAATGGCCGGGCCGCTTCGGATTCAGAGTTGTGGCCACAGTGGAAAGAGAGGGCCACGCACGGTATACCGGGCCAGTGAGAGTGTCTATTAAGCTGTCGTTAGTGTTTTCTGGTAGACAGGTGTCTAATTGATAAGTATGCTTCATTAGAATGAATAGTTCTGATTGGAAGGCAGAAAGAATGGCCGGGCCGCATCGGATTCAGAGTGGTGGCCCCAGTGGAAAGAGAGGGCCACGCACGGTATACCGGGCCAGTGAGAGTGTCTATTAAGCTGTCGTTAGTGTTTTCTGGTAGACAGGTGTCTAATTGATAGGTATGCTTCATTAGAATGAATAGTTCTGATTGGAAGGCAGAAAGAATGGCCGGGCCGCATCGGATTCAGAGTTGTGGCCACAGTGGAAAGAGAGGGCCACGCACGGTATACCGGGCCAGTGAGAGTGTCTATTAAGCTGTCGTTAGTGTTTTCTGGTAGATAGGTGTCTAATTGATAGGTATGCTTCATTAGAATGAATAGTTCTGATTGGAAGGCAGAAAGAATGGCCGGGCCGCATCGGATTCAGAGTTGTGGCCACAGTGGAAAGAGAGGGCCACGCACGGTATACCGGGCCAGTGAGAGTGTCTATTAAAGGGAGTGTACACTCTGAATTTCGAGGTTGAGTTAGCACCGGGATGTGAAAATATGAGGAAAATGATGCACTTTTGTCAATACAACTATGTGTCGAAGATAAATAAATTTATTACACCACAAGTGATGCGCCACACATGAAATGCCTGTGAACAATGACAATGAACGGGTAGAAGTTGCAGTAGAACGGTTCCAGTAAACCAGCAATGAGAATCCACGATGACGGTGTGTCTTCTGGCTATCGGCTGACAACGTGTCAGGGTGGTCGCCAACCCACCGCGGTAGCGGAATTTCTTTCGGCCCACGGGCGGCATCGAACCCGCGACCTTTCGATTGAGAGCCGCGCACACATCCACTGCGCTACCGCCGCGGTAGCGGAATTTCTTTCGGATACCTAAAAGTCAATGAAAAATTCTGTTGAACATTGAAAATTGGCACCAATTGGCACCAATTTCTGCATTTTGACACATTTTGCGCTCAATTTTCATCTATTTGCAGACATTTTCAGAAAATAGTTGTATTGACAAAAATGCATCGTTTTCATCATATTTTCACATCCCGGTGCTAACTTCCATTCGAAATTCAGAGTGTACACTCCCTTTAAGCTGTCGTTAGTGTTTTCTGGTAGACAGGTGTCTAATTGATAGGTATGCTTCATTAGAATGAATAGTTCTGATTGGAAGGCAGAAAGAATGGCCGGGCCGCATCGGATTCAGAGTTGTGGCCACAGTGGAAAGAGAGGGCCACGCACGGTATACCGGGCCAGTGAGAGTGTCTATTAAGCTGTCGTTAGTGTTTTCTGGTAGATAGGTGTCTAATTGATAGGTATGCTTCATTAGAATGAATAGTTCTGATTGGAAGACAGAAAGAATGGCCGGGCCGCATCGGATTCAGAGTTGTGGCCACAGTGGAAAGAGAGGGCCACGCACGGTATACCGGGCCAGTGAGAGTGTCTATTAAGCTGTCGTTAGTGTTTTCTGGTAGATAGGTGTCTAATTGATAGGTATGCTTCATTAGAATGAATAGTTCTGATTGGAAGGCAGAAAGAATGGCCGGGCCGCATCGGATTCAGAGTTGTGGCCACAGTGGAAAGAGAGGGCCACGCACGGTATACCGGGCCAGTGAGAGTGTCTATTAAGCTGTCGTTAGTGTTTTCTGGTAGATAGGTGTCTAATTGATAGGTATGCTTCATTAGAATGAATAGTTCTGATTGGAAGGCAGAAAGAATGGCCGGGCCGCATCGGATTCAGAGTTGTGGCCACAGTGGAAAGAGAGGGCCACGCACGGTATACCGGGCCAGTGAGAGTGTCTATTAAGCTGTCGTTAGTGTTTTCTGGTAGATAGGTGTCTAATTGATAGGTATGCTTCATTAGAATGAATAGTTCTGATTGGAAGGCAGAAAGAATGGCCGGGCCGCATCGGATTCAGAGTTGTGGCCACAGTGGAAAGAGAGGGCCACGCACGGTATACCGGGCCAGTGAGAGTGTCTATTGAGCTGTCGTTAGTGTTTTCTGGTAGATAGGTGTCTAATTGATAGGTATGCTTCATTAGAATGAATAGTTCTGATTGGAAGGCAGAAAGAATGGCCGGGCCGCATCGGATTCAGAGTTGTGGCCACAGTGGAAAGAGAGGGCCACGCACGGTATACCGGGCCAGTGAGAGTGTCTATTAAGCTGTCGTTAGTGTTTTCTGGTAGATAGGTGTCTAATTGATAGGTATGCTTCATTAGAATGAATAGTTCTGATTGGAAGGCAGAAAGAATGGCCGGGCCGCTTCGGATTCAGAGTTGTGGCCACAGTGGAAAGAGAGGGCCACGCACGGTATACCGTGCCAGTGAGAGTGTCTATTGAGCTGTCGTTAGTGTTTTCTAGTAGACAGATGTCTAATTGATAAGTATGCTTCATTAGAATGAATAGTTCTGATTGGAAGGCAGAAAGAATGGCCGGGCCGCATCGGATTCAGAGTGGTGGCCCCAGTGGAAAGAGAGGGCCACGCACGGTATACCGGGCCAGTGAGAGTGTCTATTAAGCTGTCGTTAGTGTTTTCTGGTAGACAGGTGTCTAATTGATAGGTATGCTTCATTAGAATGAATAGTTCTGATTGGAAGGCAGAAAGAATGGCCGGGCCGCATCGGATTCAGAGTTGTGGCCACAGTGGAAAGAGAGGGCCACGCACGGTATACCGGGCCAGTGAGAGTGTCTATTAAGCTGTCGTTAGTGTTTTCTGGTAGATAGGTGTCTAATTGATAGGTATGCTTCATTAGAATGAATAGTTCTGATTGGAAGGCAGAAAGAATGGCCGGGCCGCATCGGATTCAGAGTTGTGGCCACAGTGGAAAGAGAGGGCCACGCACGGTATACCGGGCCAGTGAGAGTGTCTATTAAGCTGTCGTTAGTGTTTTCTGGTAGATAGGTGTCTAATTGATAGGTATGCTTCATTAGAATGAATAGTTCTGATTGGAAGGCAGAAAGAATGGCCGGGCCGCATCGGATTCAGAGTTGTGGCCACAGTGGAAAGAGAGGGCCACGCACGGTATACCGGGCCAGTGAGAGTGTCTATTAAGCTGTCGTTAGTGTTTTCTGGTAGATAGGTGTCTAATTGATAGGTATGCTTCATTAGAATGAATAGTTCTGATTGGAAGGCAGAAAGAATGGCCGGGCCGCATCGGATTCAGAGTTGTGGCCACAGTGGAAAGAGAGGGCCACGCACGGTATACCGGGCCAGTGAGAGTGTCTATTGAGCTGTCGTTAGTGTTTTCTGGTAGATAGGTGTCTAATTGATAGGTATGCTTCATTAGAATGAATAGTTCTGATTGGAAGGCAGAAAGAATGGCCGGGCCGCATCGGATTCAGAGTTGTGGCCACAGTGGAAAGAGAGGGCCACGCACGGTATACCGGGCCAGTGAGAGTGTCTATTAATGCGGCCCGTGGCCACAGGGCCACGGGCCGCATTTTACCACTCAAGGGCCACGGGCCAGGGCCAGGGCCAGGGCCGCGTTTTACCCGGTCCCTTCATAACATTCAATTCAGAATGTTATGAAGATTAATCACGGCAGTTTCAGTAACGATCAAATCCTTGGTGTCAGATCATTGGTGTTCAATCAATTCCATTATATGATAAGTTGTCTTACTGAATGTTTCGGGTATATAAGATTGTAAACATGCATAAATACTAATCATGATTCGTTTTTGCTAATGGAATATTTCCTTCGTTCTAAATATATATCACAATTTGCAAAATGACCAAGTTTGAGCATCATTCAAAAATAAAGGGCTCAAGTTTGATCGGGCACCGGTTTATTAGGTCCCAGACAAGCAAATCGGAAAATTCATCACATGACGTCATGTGATGAACTGAAAATTCATCACATGACGTCATGTGATGAAGTGATGAAGTGATGAGGTGATGAGTTTTCCAGATTGCCATAAAATCAGTGTTTAGAATCCACAAAATAATTACATAAAAGTAATACAAAAAAAATCAAATTCATTTCGTAGTGTTAACCTCGATTTTAGCGTCTCATTTACCAGTCTAAATTGCACAACATTGCACAATTTTTAGATACCAAGCGTACAAGCGGGCGAGTCGCCTCCGACATAACACGGTCTCCGCCCACTTTGGCACCCTCCCAAAGTGGGCGGGGCCGTCTTTGGGAGCGGGCGAGTCGCCTCCGACTTGCCGCCGACAATCCTCCGATTTCGTATGATTTGAAAGCGAAATGCGATTAATCGACTATTCAGCTGTTTTTGTAATGTAAACAAGAATTGTACCACTTTCAAGGCATCCATACGTGACAACACGTATATGATGATATTGTTACACGTAATCACTCAGGTTACTCCATGGTTTGTGGGTCCGCCATACAGATCAGGGCGGCGACGATGTGGGCGTAGGGCGGTAGCAGACACGGCTGATTGAGTAGTAGGTCGAAGTCACCGGCCCACAATGCGCACGCTTCTCCGGTGACGAATGACGCACCGTCAGAGAAGACGGACGACTTCCCGTTTTCAACAAACAGAACGCTTAGCGGGCATCCCGCCTTACCATGCCTCAAAACTCCATGTCCCTCTTCATCGCGTAGCGCAGGAACTTCTTGGCTCGCACCCTCGGTTGGCGCATGCGCTGGCACCATGCTGGTCTTCTTTCCTCGTACTTCTGCGGCCACGTCGATGAGGGTTGATGACGATCATGTTTACGTTGACGAAGGTGGAGATGACCATCACTCATCCCGCGCACTGACCTAGAAGTACCCAGGCAAACAGACTACCAACATCCATGCCACGATGTAGACGTGAGCGCCGGTGCCGACAGCTTCTCCACATTCATTAGTATATAGAAGTTATCAATATCAAAATATAAGGGTATCACCTAGCTTTTACTAGCATATTTTAACATATTTACAAGCGTAAATACATTTGATGATTATAAATATGCGCTCAGAAAAACGTAGTGAGAAATACCAACTTTTGCGATTTGAAATTCGCGCCAGTTTTTTGTCGGAGGCGACTCGGAGCGAACCCGGCATTTTGTCGGCGGCGATTCGGAGGCGATCCGGCGCGAACCCGGCGGCGACTCGCCCGGTTGTACGTGAGACCCTCAGGCAAAGTCGCGACCGCCCCGCGGGATTCCAAGGTTTTTCGCGGCGCCCTCGCGTAACCCGCGGGCCTCCCGAAAGTTCGCGGTACCGCGCGGGGATCCCGCGGGAGGCGCGAAATGCAGATAATTGTTTCGGGAACCCCGCGGGAAGGTTTCTGTTTTCGGGGATCCCGCGGGGCTTCCGAGGAAGTCCCGAACAATGTAACGGCGTCCTTTTCACATTTGAATTTTGTGAACATCGGAGTTCTGCGATTTCATTCATTTTATGTTCATATTGTTTATTTTGAAAATTTATGTTCTTTTATAGTTTTGTTGTATGTGTCTGGTGATCTGACTGAGTACGCGGAGGGTTCCCGGCTGGTCGCAAGAGGCTGGTACAAGAAAATATGGAAGGTGCGTGCATAATAAGTTTGAATGTAATTACGTGCAATATTTTTTATTAGGTTGCTGTCTGTCATCACTATCCAGACCTACTGGAAACAGGCGGAGCGCACCGCGCTCGCCTCGTCCGCAAGGTAGCCTGAGGCTGAAGCTGCTGCAGCCGTTGGTTGGCTGACGGATAGGCTGCCGTCCTCTCCCATGGAGTGTTCCGGAAGAAGAAGGGACGACAAACAGACACTGCTCGTCGATGACGTGGGCACGCAAAGTATGGTCGTCCAGTTCAAGCTCGTCAAGGTGTGTGTCGACAAGTACTTGTTTTCCGTATATCACGTTATGTTACAGGCAAAGTACGCGATTGCCAAGCTGTGGAAGAAGGAGGAGTGCAAGTGCTCTCGGCCGATGCCGACTACTCCGAGCAGATCGAGGGAAGGTACACGAGGAGAAGGTGGGTGTATCGAGGGGGATAGGAGGAAGGAAGTGCACATGGTAGGAGCTGCTCCGGAAGGAGCTACACTACTATGGGAAGGAGTTGCACTTGAACTATTTTAGCAATGTCGAAACATATCAAGTATGCATATATTATCTCTATGATGTATTTTGTATGTTCACAATATCATATACAAGGAAGTTTTAATACTACAGCCTTCTAGAAATGCATAGTGAGATATAGATCTTATGCCAGTAGACACAAGCATGTAGGCGCGGAAACAGTACATTGATTAGCCTACATGAGTAGTGCGAGGTGTCTTTTGTCTTTGGCATGTATTACAATATCATCAATTGTATGATCGTTGTTAGTACCACAAAAGTGCATCAATCCTTGGTATGAGCTAAACATCAGATCACTAGTGAGTGCAGATCTCCGGCTGGTACAGTTTCATGCTACTCTATTCGATCCAATACGGTCGAAAACACCCTTCTGTGTCAAACACTGTGCAAAAATGCAATTCTTTTACTAAACTGGTCAATGTGCAACTCCTTCCTCATGCGGTGCAACTCCTGCATGAGCAGCTCCTTCCTAGGCCAGCAGCTCCTTCCATGTGCATTTCCTTCCTACTATCATGGAGGGGTGATGTGAATCACGATCAGTCTTGTCAGCACAAGTCTGACGGCATTCTCATTCAGGCTCTTGTCGAAGGGCTTCAAGGTGAAGCAGTTACGCCTCAAGGAGCTCGTGCTGCATCTCATTCAGGTAGTGCTTTGTCCATATCGATTGATATTGATTGATTGGCGTTCAGATCACCTTGAGTCGAGCAGCAGGAGAAGTGCCAGCACAAGATCAAGCTCGACATCTTCGATCCAAGCTCAAGAACAAGTTTCAAGTCTTCGCCACCTCTCCAAATACCGTTACTTTGTGGTGTATTGATGTATTACTTGTTTGTCGCGAATGAAATATGTTTCTATATAGCCATTGTTGTAATTTAAAAACAAGAATACAAGAGAGAACTGCAACAAAGAAGTGCCTGATCAGTAGGTTGATAATGCTCTGCGCGGTTCCCGCGGGTCTGTTTCGCGGTTTACGCGGGAATCCCGCGCGAACCGCGCAGTTCTCGGGGCTCCCGCGGGGCGATCTGGCGCCGCCCCGCGTTGTACCAGAGCGGACCGCGCACGCATCCCGCGGGAGCCGCCGATTCACCGCGCGGGGACCGCGAGCCTTGCCTTAGCCAACGACGAAAGTAAATCCAATTTTATCATTTTTTCGATCTACTGCTAAAGGGTTTGTGTTATTTTGTTGTACTTTTTTCATTCAAGAGCGTCTGTCTTATCAAGTATAGCTCTGTCTTTCCGTATTATAGTACCCTAAACAACTAATATACGTTGCTTCTTCGCTTGCCCTCGTGACGCTGCGATGCTATGACGTCGTTCTGCCACGCTTTGATTCCAAATGAATTTTGGATTTAGTGAACATGAGTAAACTGTGATCTCAGGTTGCTGCAACCGCTTGTGGAGTAGAGCCGCGCGGGTCTTTTCGAATATACTTTCCCCGACCACGCCCGCTCTGCCACAATGGGAGTGCCCAAGTTCTACCGATGGATCAGCGAGCGCTATCCCTGCCTCAGTGAGGTCATCACAGACACACAGGTACTCACCTATTGTACATTCATAAGTTTATTTAATGATCGAAATAAAAAAGGTAAAAAAATGATTCACTCGAATATGAAAAAAGGAAATATAAGTGGAAGAGTGTCAAAAGTTATTCGCTCAATGTGCGTCAGTCTCTTCGAATACATATCAGAAGTGGTCTTCCTACAAGAGGTCCCACAAGGTCCCATATCGGTAGGGGGTGGTAGGAGGAGGGGGCGGGGTGGTGGGATGGGGGCGGGACCACCAAGTGGGTACTGTAGGAGTAGTAGGGGGGTTTTTGGCGTGGCGTCTCATTTTGGCGGGAAAAAAACGCGGGAAATTTGAAATTGAATTTTAGTTTTCACTAAATATCTAAATAATGAGACAGTTTTGAGTATGAAAACCATATAATTTCTGAAAGCTTGTTTTCTACCGAATTCAACGAAGCAAAAATCACACCCGGAAATCTAAATATATATGAAATATTCAACAAAAACCGAACATATGAAGACGCGCGCGATAAAACAACAATATGTACAAAGAGAGTAAGATATAATCCACGAAATAATCAACAATATCAAGTATCTACCGAGTGAACTTTTTCTGATAACGAGAGGTTGCTTTCAAGAAGTCGTAGACGTACTTGCGGGTGAGCTTCTGGGCGAGTGCGGTGTACTCGAAGTTGAGCTGGTGGGCGCGAATCTCGGCGAGTCGCTCGGCGCGGTGCTCACGCATGTTGTTCTTCGGCCGTCCCTCCTTCTCCTGTCCATCAGCCGCCTTCCTCCTCCAATACCTCGCCTGGGCAGACGCTTGGTGTATCTGGGGCACAACGACACGCAGAATGTTGAGCAGACCGGGCTTGCGGCAGTCTGAAAACCGTAATTAGAATTAGAAACCAGGTCATGCAATGTGCACTCACCAATCATGTGAGCCAGCTTGTTGTTGTAGCCTTCGCAGACATTCGTCGTTCGATGTCGGTAGTTACCACGATGAGACCACATCCCACGATAAGTCTGGATGAAAATGATCAGTGATAAGAGGAGAGTGAAGATACCCACCTTGTTCTTGAGGAAAGTGTCGATGAGATACTTGGAGAACCGACAGCACTGCATACGCAGCTTCTTGCTCGAGTCGAGGCGGAGACGCATGGGCGGCTTGAACACACCGTACGTCTCCACAGTCTCCGGGTCGGTGAACACAGCAGCACGGCAGCGAGCCACCCACCGACGCACACGTCTGTCGTCGTCTGCCATACTCTTGAAGATCTTGGACGCGTTCCGGTTAAGAGCCTGCAATACCTACAGTATACCCACAGTACCTACAGTATACCACCTACAGTACACCTAAAGTATACCCACCTGACTGTAGTGGAATGCGCATCCACGGACGTCGACTCCATCTCCGAACACCTTTCTGATAGCCAGGGCAGCTGCTTGTTCGAAGTCTAAGAATTCGCAACTACAATAACCGCAACTCCAGTCAGATGACCCACCTATAAGCCACTTCATGGTCTTCGCATGCTCCAGATGCTCCGGCTTGGCAGAGATGGCAGTCCTGATGATCTCGAAGAGCTTCTGGTAACTCGACGTCTTCTTTCCCTTCAGGGAAGCCCATGCCACAGGAAGAAACGAGTCGTCCTAGAAGAGCATGGGGATAATTCATACTCTCTCCCTCCATTCCCTTTTGAATTACCTTGATGATGTTCAAAATGTACAGTTGTCCATTCTTGCCGTGCTCCTTCAGACCGAACTGATACACTCCATCGGATGCGAAGGCGTCCGGCTTCAGAGCCATCATGCTATAAATGAAACTCTCTCTCTCTCTCTCTCTCTCTCTCTCTTTCACACACACAACAGATTGGGACAAGCACATGGTAGTTGGGCGAAAGGGTACGAGGTAGGCCATGGTGAGGGATAATAATGACAGGAATGATAATTGCTTTACCAAACAACAACTTTAGTACGGTTTATAAACAATAAACGTGCCCTAGATACAGAGCCCTCGGGCAATACCAGAGGAAACGAAGCGATAGACGTTTCTGAGTCGTCCACTCTCCAATATCACTCTAATTAGATGTTCACAATATGTTACTTTAGGCAAATCACGCTACTCACATCACGTGTTCACCGAGAACATTGATATGATTGATATCATTCAGATTTTTCTTATAATGATAAGAATAGATAGAATACAAGAAAAACAAATAAGTCCGCTCGACTTGTTGTAACTTTCCGGTTCCAATGATATATCATGTTACATTGTTTCATCACATTCATTTTTTCCGGAATTTCTCTGAATTTCATTTTCAAACTTTCAAAAATTGTATCACTCATAATATCTAGGAACTATGGCATCTGTTGCATTGTCCGTTGACGCGCGCGCGCCGGTTGTAAACAGCCGCCGCGCGCTCACACCGCGCGCTGTCACTGACCCCGCCCCCTAGGTGGGACCTCTTGTAGTGAATCCATCAGAAGTAATCCGAAATAATTCGAAATCGTTGCAAGGCAATTGCAATTCGAAGTTGTTTGAAGTCATTTGAAGGGACATCGGAGGGCATATGGGGACTAGTTTGAAGGCAATTCGAAGTCATTTGAAGAGTCTGACCGCTTCTTTATTGTTTGAGATCCCCGAGTTCGACAACCTGTACCTGGATATGAACGGCATCATCCACACCTGTTCGCATCCCAACGATGACGACGCCACCTTCCGCATCTCGGAGGAGCAGATCTTTGCCGACATTTTCGGCTACATCGAGGTGCGGTATTGATTGATTATCGAACATCAGTTATTGATTAATGATCGATTGCAGCGTCTGTTCCGCATGATACGCCCGCAGAAGGTGTTCTACATGGCTATCGACGGAGTGGCGCCGCGCGCCAAGATGAACCAGCAGCGAGCCAGGAGATTCATGTGGGTTACGGTCGATTACGGTATATGATCACGGCGCTGTAGGTCCGCGAAGAACGCGGCCAAGGTGCTGGAGGATGCGAAGAAGCGCGGCGAGGAGATTCCAGACGATAAGAGGTGCGGTGAATTGCTGTATAAGGTATACGGTACTGCCTGATTCAGGTTCGACTCGAACGTGATCACCCCCGGCACTCCGTTCATGACCGAGCTCCACCAGAGGCTCATCGAGTTTGTCAAGAGGAAGGTGAGTGTTTTCTTGTTTGTTTACTTGTTTACTTGATAGTTTGTTTACATGTTTATTTCCTCAGATCAACACTGACCCCGCGTGGAGTCCCGTCAGCGTCTACCTCTCCGGACACAATGTGAGCTTTTTAAAACAATTGATTTGTATGTTTCTCAGTTGTGTGCTATACTTGATATGAAATGAACCGTAATCAATGCTCACAGTCTGCTTTGACTTTGATGTAAGGTATGACATTTATTATATTTGTGTCCGAAATTTAGTTTCATGTGAGCGGATCTATAGTAGAATTTGCCACAATTGTATCGGAAGTGCTCTTGCAAGTGTAAAGTTGATGCATGGAATCTGGAATCTGTAAACGCTCACATAATATTTTTTTTATTTCCCGTGACATAACATACACGAATATGTGAATATAGCGAACAGGATATGGCATATATGGAGCTGGCCCTAGGCTAATTGGTCTAAACAATCAGCTACTTAAGTAGAGGTCTGACTCAACTTTTGCTGGCAAAAGAGAAAGATCAGAAAGATCTCACATGGAGTGTCGTTTAGGTCACAGAAGCCGATGGTGACCAAACTGATATCAGAGATACCCTAGGGGGTTACTAGTCGAAAACCGTTTTCAAATCCACAGGACCGGCCATACGTTTCGAGATATTTACGTTTCAAATTTTGGAGCTAAACCGTGTGGATTGTTTTTGCGGCCTGTCTCTCTATTCGCGCAGGCTGTGAAACAGCGGCGGTGGCCTAGTGGGTAGAGCGGTCGCCTGCCAAGCGGTTATGTGTGGGTTCGCTCCCTGTCGGCGCATTTCGTTTTGCCGACACTTCCCAGACTTGTACTTTTTGGTGGCAATGGTTGGAGTCATGCATGGCGAGGTATGATGTGGAAGTCTTCGTAGGTATTTTTTTCTCGATTTTTTGGATATGAAGTTTTAATGATCGTAAACGTTTTGTACATAGCTGTAACAACAAATATGACCGTTTTAGTTTGAAAAAAGTATAAAAGATCGTTTCCTATCGACTTCCCAATTGTTACCAAAAAGTACAAGTGTCGGCAAAACGGAATGCGTCGGCAGGGAGCGAACCCACACCCCACCGCTTGGCAGGCGACCGCTCTACCAACTAGGTCACCGCCGCTGTTTCACAGCCTGCGCGAATAGAGAGACAGGCCGCAAAAACAATCCACACGGTTTAGCTCCAAAATTTGAAACGTAAATATCTCGAAACGTATGGCCGGTCCTGTGGATTTGAAAACGGTTTTCGACTAGTGACCCCCTAGGCCTAGGGTATCTCTGATATCAGTTTGGTCACCATCGGCTTCTGTGACCTAAACGACACTCCATGTCAGAACGGCCGCGCACCCTCAGAAAGATCCTCAGAAAGTGTCTTTTTGTATCATAAAGATACTTTTTGATACACAATCGAGTCTGACCTCGCCTTTATGTGGGCTAATGTTGCAGTGTCCGGGCGAGGGCGAGCACAAGGTGATGGACTTTATCCGGGCGGAGCGCGCCAAGCCCGACTACGACCCCAACACCCGCCACTGCATGTACGGACTCGACGCCGACCTGGTGGGTGCGAGACTGTAAATCAAATGTTTATTCAATATGACACGTACGAAACGATAGTATAGTTTAGTTTTGAAGACTTGTATCGAACGATTTTCGTTCGCTTTGAACCCTTTTCGAGACAGTGATACTGTGATGCGGATTGGACGCAGAAGTCGACATTGAATGTTGGAAACATCGTTTTTGTGGCAATGACAGACTGGAAAAGAGTCATTGTAGTTGCACAAGTTTCAGGTATGGGTTAAATAGCGGTTGTATGGTTAGATTAAATCAAACGCAACGAAGTATTGCCTGATTAAAAATCGAATGTATCTTGATTTATGAGTTTTGTTTGAAACATATTTTTAGTGAAAAAGTCAATAAAACCGTAATGACGGACTATTGGAGCATAAATAAGATGACCATATTTCACATATTTATAAATTGATAGATTGATCAAAATCAACTTTTTATTAAAAAGATGGTGTTTTTTGAATTCGGAATTCTGACGAAAATATGTGTGTATTTGTACCTCTTTCAGATAGTTCTTATGCAGTGACACGGCGTTGCCGCGCCCGCGCGCCTTACACGCCGGTTTTGTGCGGCTCTGGCGCGCCTCTCAGCCGCCCCGTGTGAGAGATGCGCGAGAGCGGCGCAGTGAGCGCTCGTAAGGCGCGCGAGAGAGGCACATGCGAGAGAGTCCTTGATGAAGCTCGTTCATTCGAATCACTCACTAGATTCACTTTTTGCGGTCTTTTTCATGTTATATGAGACAAACAACATAATAGACTGTTTATTTGGTTGACAAAGAATATCGACAATGAGGCAATAATAGACTCGGGAGTGTCCGAAATGCAGGGTACACAATGAGCTGTACGGGAATGTGCACGCGGCAGATGATCTTGCTACGGTCCGATCGATGCAGACCGCCACGGACACCGCCACCTCAGACGCCACGACGACGTCTCGCTCGATGCTGGCGCTCGTCTCGACAAATCGACGACCAGACTCCCCGAGCCTTCGAAGTCAAACACGAGAGAACGAACGTCGCGGATGGGAAACTGAAACAACACCAAAAATATAAAACACATTCACATTAAACGTACTGTCTGTGCGACGGGGACGATGAGGTCGACTTCAGCAGACGCAGATTGCCGTCGCGAGAGATAAGGAGTCAGGACACCACGGTCTTGTCTGAACACAAACAAGTGCACACAATCAATACGCCAAGTCGACGTAGACACTCACCACTGTGAGCTGTTTGTTGTTGATGTTGCAGAAGGTATTCGATTCCTTCCAGTCACCGCGCTGGCCGCCACAGTAGGGAAGACGACCACACCGATCACATCACAACTGGTAGGGGAAGACGGCGCTCCTAGCGGGAACCTCAAATGTTTCGTGAACATTTAATGTACCTCAAATATCATTGACCGAAACTATGGGTCATTCATGCGTCATTACATGAAATGCATTCGAAATCTTCACTTGCAATTTGAGATTTGAGATTCACCTTCCATCTCTACTTTTCTGAATATTCAAGATATACTGTTTCATCGCATTCTCACTCACACGTGTTGTGTTCATACTCTTGCCCACTCACCACTGCAACGTGTGCAGCAACTGCGACGGAGTCGTAGGTCCACTCCGAAAGGGAGTCCTTGACGCGTGCGACGGCAACGTCGAGGATGCGCGGAGTGGCTTGTGGTTCATCGGACTAGCCAGCAGCAGTCGAACACCCGCGAAGACTAGGACTCGCGCATCATCCGATTGCTACTGTTCATTCTGAGATTATTCAATTTCAATCATAATACAATTACAATAAGAAAGTACAATGGAACGCGGAACCCACTCGGCGGAACATGACACACGATTTCCTCATTTTCCAAAACATGACACACGATTTCCTCATTTTCCAAAACATGACACACGATTTCCTCATTTTCCGCAAGTCCAAATGACATAACTTCTACTTCTGAAGTAAAAGAGACGGATATAAATGGGAAATAACCATAACTGCGGCCGCCGAATGTTCGATTCGAAATGAAAGATGGCACTGCGCCTACTACAACCATTACAGACGTACACAAATGTATAGTGAACAACTAACAGGTTAATTTCATTACTCAATGCAAACCAAAACACATTCAAAAACATATTTCAAAGGAAACGTCAAAAAGCGGCGTGTGTGCGCGGTGCACAGTTAGAGAGAGCGAGAGTCAGACGCGAGACAGGCAGACACGCAGAGTGAGCAGGCATCGCAGTCATCTCCAACTTCGAACAAAAGTACAATTGATAATAGGTATGGTAATATTATTGAATATCAGGACTTATATATTATGATGTATTGCTGATGAGTTTTCTAATGTCATTTCATTATGTCTGTATGCCATAAATGTGAAACAAATCAGGTAAAGTGTAAAGTTCACTGTAAACAGTTCACAAAAACAGGAAACAGCTCATCCGAGAACAGGTATCTCGTTCATAAACGAGTTGATACAAAATATGTACTAGTCATTTGAACCGAGGCAAACAGATTTCACTATGCGCCGCTCTCGCGCGTCTCCCGAGCGCCCGCGTGAGAGATGCGCGAGAGCCGCGCACCCCTTTCTCTCTACCAGCCACCGGGCAGCCGCGCGCGAGAAGTGCGCGAGAGCCGCGCCCAAGCTGCCCCAGAGCGACAAATGCCTCTAAACCGCGCGAGAGACGCGCGGGCGCGGCAACGCCGTGTCTGTGGAGTATCAAAAAGCAACAACTGATTTCGGGATTATGATTTCGGGACTCGATCTCTCACTCACCCGCTGCTCGCCCTCCCTCTCCTCCTCTTTCTCCTCCGGCTCCGGAATCTCTTCCAAGTACTCGAGCGGTTCCGCCTGGAAAGACAACAGAGTGTGGGGGGGGGCACAACACAATCAACAGCATCGTATTAGATTCACTAGCAAGCTTATACGCTTACAATAATACCCCACATTTTACATTCTTCCTGCCTATTCCTCACTTTGCGCAATGTGAGCGAGTTGTCCATATATAGAACACGTTTGGCTCACCTTCGGCTCGTACAAAGCAGTTGATGTGTACGGCTGCTGCTCCTCTTCGTCCACCTCCTCCACCTCCTCTTTGACTTCGTCGCACGGAGTGAGCTCCTCCACTTGCTCCGACTTCACAGACGAGCTCGCAGTGGAGGCGTCGACACAAGCACTGAAACCGAAACTTGAACTCGTAACCAGAAAGTAACCAGGAAGGGTGCCCCAAATCCACGCACTGCGGCGGCTGCGCGTCAGACTTTTCTGATAATAAATGATACACTCACCCTCCCTCCTCCTCCTCCTCCTCCTCCAGCTCCTGTTTCACTGCCGCCAACAGCGCGCTTTCCTCCGCCGCCGGATCGAGTCTGTAATCGTGGGATACTAGTATGTGTGAAGGCAAAACGTTTCTCTTTCAGTAAACAAAAACATTTCACTCCCACTTTGTACTCACGCCCTCTCCAAACGCTAGTCATGTAATCATGATACGAATCATACACTCACCCAGTCCCAGCCCCAATATCTGTATCGTCTCCTCCTCTTCCTCCTCCTTCTCCTCCTCCACACGCGTCGCCCACGTCGGCGCTGATGAACGCGCACGCGCCGACATCCTCGCAGAACTGAAATCTCTCTCTCTCTCTCTCACTCTCCCTCCCTCCCTCTCTCTCTCTCTCCCTCCATCCCTCTCTCCCACTTCCCCTCCCCGAACCCACCCGGAAGAATCTCTCCTGCAGCAGCGCAAACGTGCCGGGCGACTCTATGGCGCTGAATCGCGCGATGAAGTGGATGGGTTGGGCGAGGTCGAAGTGACACGGCTCCACTGATACTGGAATACAACACATCTATCTAATCTAGCGGTCTCATTAGTCCCCTTTAAGAGACAGTGACAACCGTCTCGTTCTCGTTCCTAACTTTTTTTTTTAGATCAAACGATTTCGGCGAATATAACCGACACTAACTTAAGGTAGTTCCAAAGTTCCCCATCACCCACCTGGCTCGGGTGGCAACAGCCCGGCGGCTCGCTCTAGCCTCCTCCTCTCCTCGGGTGGAATGATGTTGTTTCTCCTCGGGCCGGTCTTCGATGGTCCGTTATAGGGGATGCGGTGGATGCCCGCCCACGGGTCGCTCGCCTCCCGACGAGCATACGGCTGGTACGGCAGGCGCTTGCCGGACATCTAAAGATGTCATCTCATGAAAATATGTCTGTCAAAACGCCTTCGAAATGTTTCCAGTTGGTAATATTTCCAGGCGCTTCGAAGACGCTTTTCGAACATCTGATAAAAAAAGGTAGAAACCGCACAGAAGTCAGGTATATCACGGATCTCGCGTACCATTTCCGGACATTTCATTACAAGCAAGAACACGCTGATTTCAAATTTTTTAATACACCAACAAAGAGATCTTCCAAAACACATACTCACATACATAACAACAAGGAATACTCAAAAATTACAACAACTGTACAACATAAGTCACTGTCTCGAGTACTATTTTATAAGCTGTACTATTTCATTGTGTGTCATCATACCTTATGAATTAACTACACTAAAAACTGTCGCAAGGTACTTCTGACCTACTGAACAGAAGGAACAACTGATTTATCGAATGGTTATTGATCCACCTCTCTACACTCGCCCCAGACCCCTCGTCACTCCCTCCTCTATCGCCTTCTCGATCTCCTTCAGCAGCTTCTTCTCCTCGCAGCTGGGGTGGATAGTCGTCGCCCTGTCAATCAATCAATAAATCAATAACTAATCGATACCCACCTCATAGCGAGTCTGGCGCGGCACATACTCGCAGAGCGCATCAGTATCGACACGACTTCGGACGAGAGGTGCGGGAACACCTGGAACATGCAAATTATCTCTTTCTCTCTCTCACTCCCTCTCTCTCCCTCTCTCTCTCCCTCCCTCCCTCCCTCTCCCTCTCTCTCTCCTCCCAAACTCAAATAAAAAAATCATTCGAAATCGATCACAACACACGTCCATGACGTACATAACGAAACGACTAGGTACCCCCCTCTCTCCCTCTTCCCCCCTCCCTCTACCCCGCCCTACCCACCCCGATCAGCTGCCGCATCACGGGCACCGTCCTGCCCGTCAGCCAGAGGGCGTCGGCCGAGTCGGCCCTGTGCGCCAGACAGTGCAGCACGTCCAGCACCAGCTCGCACGTCTGCGCCGACGAGGCGACGCGGTACTCAAAGGGGGCGAGTTGTGAAAAGCAGTTATGTTATGGTAGAAGTACTGGGGGAGGTGAGTGAAAGAGAGAAGAAGGGTGAGGATTGATGACATGGAGGTGACAGAAGCAACGTGGTTTGAAAACACTTTCCACCCATGTTAGAAAGCGAAAGGTACTGCATTACGGTTTATTTGAAGATTCGTAAAAAGCGCAAGACTGCGTAGAGTATGAGTCGAACGCATTCCTCACCATTTGTGAACTACTGGTGAAACGTACTACCACCTTCGCGTTGCGCCAATAGCCACAACCATACCACATGCCACAAACTAATCAATAATGCCTGTTGCATTACTTATGAGACACGTAATTGAATTGAATTGCCTACCTTCTCCCCAATCGCCGCAACCATAACACACACCTACCCATCAGATTTCCATTAATCAATCACTAAATCCTTCTTTCCAATCGCCGCAACCATACCTACCGATCTACAATTACACCCCACCCACCTTCTCCCCAATCGCCGCAATGAGCGCGACGGCGAATAGCCTCCTGTTCATGTCCGGGAGGGAGAGCATCTCGTGCACCCAGTCGACACACGCGAACATCGACGGCACGGAGGACACCATCGCGGGCACCATGTGCAGGGGGAACGTCTGCAAGGCACGAGAGAGCGAGGTATGACGGTTCGGGTGGCAGTGTGCTGTGCGGCCAGCCCCAGCAGGACGCGGACATGGCTCTCTTATACTGCTCTCTCCGCGTCTCAAAACCGCGGAAAGAGAGAGAGAGAGAGAGAGAGACAGAGACAGAGACAGAGACTTGCGATTTCCCCACCCACCTGGAACATGACGAGCTTCATGAGCTGTCTGTCGGCGATGAACAGCTGGTGGATGTAGTCGGCGGCCAGACGGCGAATCTCGCGGATGCGCGCCGACGAGGAGGGGGCTGATGAGGGTGAGGATCACATCGACTCTCATTCTTCAAAACAACCCCACCCCGATCTGGGGATATGTACTACTTTTAGGCGGACAAGGAGGGAGCTGACATGGGCGAGGATGCAACTACTTCACAGAATCTTATACTTTATAGCAACCCCGATCTGGGGATCTGGATTACTTTTACAAGCAAATGGCAACAGGTCACCCCCCACAACTCGCTATGTTTTGGTAGACAGAACAGACAGAACGTAAGTAGACAGTAAAAGTAAAGTAAACGTAAGTAAAAGTAGTAAAAGTAAACAGAACTTTAGTAGTAAAAGTAATCAGAAAAAGACGGGGCTGCGATCGAGGCGTGTGACCACTTCACAGCAATCCCGATCTACATTCGGGCAGGCAGACGAACACATAATATATCCACAACATCTATGTTGCATTCGAAAACTATGTTCACAACCATTGTTTTTATAAACCGCTTCTTTATTGTTTGAGATCCCCGAGTTCGACAACCTGTACCTGGATATGAACGGCATCATCCACACCTGTTCGCATCCCAACGATGACGACGCCACCTTCCGCATCTCGGAGGAGCAGATCTTTGCCGACATTTTCGGCTACATCGAGGTGCGGTATTGATTGATTATCGAACATCAGTTATTGATTAATGATCGATTGCAGCGTCTGTTCCGCATGATACGCCCGCAGAAGGTGTTCTACATGGCTATCGACGGAGTGGCGCCGCGCGCCAAGATGAACCAGCAGCGAGCCAGGAGATTCATGTGGGTTACGGTCGATTACGGTATATGATCACGGCGCTGTAGGTCCGCGAAGAACGCGGCCAAGGTGCTGGAGGATGCGAAGAAGCGCGGCGAGGAGATTCCAGACGATAAGAGGTGCGGTGAATTGCTGTATAAGGTATACGGTACTGCCTGATTCAGGTTCGACTCGAACGTGATCACCCCCGGCACTCCGTTCATGACCGAGCTCCACCAGAGGCTCATCGAGTTTGTCAAGAGGAAGGTGAGTGTTTTCTTGTTTGTTTACTTGTTTACTTGATAGTTTGTTTACATGTTTATTTCCTCAGATCAACACTGACCCCGCGTGGAGTCCCGTCAGCGTCTACCTCTCCGGACACAATGTGAGCTTTTTAAAACAATTGATTTGTATGTTTCTCAGTTGTGTGCTATACTTGATATGAAATGAACCGTAATCAATGCTCACAGTCTGCTTTGACTTTGATGTAAGGTATGACATTTATTATATTTGTGTCCGAAATTTAGTTTCATGTGAGCGGATCTATAGTAGAATTTGCCACAATTGTATCGGAAGTGCTCTTGCAAGTGTAAAGTTGATGCATGGAATCTGGAATCTGTAAACGCTCACATAATATTTTTTTTATTTCCCGTGACATAACATACACGAATATGTGAATATAGCGAACAGGATATGGCATATATGGAGCTGGCCCTAGGCTAATTGGTCTAAACAATCAGCTACTTAAGTAGAGGTCTGACTCAACTTTTGCTGGCAAAAGAGAAAGATCAGAAAGATCTCACATGGAGTGTCGTTTAGGTCACAGAAGCCGATGGTGACCAAACTGATATCAGAGATACCCTAGGGGGTTACTAGTCGAAAACCGTTTTCAAATCCACAGGACCGGCCATACGTTTCGAGATATTTACGTTTCAAATTTTGGAGCTAAACCGTGTGGATTGTTTTTGCGGCCTGTCTCTCTATTCGCGCAGGCTGTGAAACAGCGGCGGTGGCCTAGTGGGTAGAGCGGTCGCCTGCCAAGCGGTTATGTGTGGGTTCGCTCCCTGTCGGCGCATTTCGTTTTGCCGACACTTCCCAGACTTGTACTTTTTGGTGGCAATGGTTGGAGTCATGCATGGCGAGGTATGATGTGGAAGTCTTCGTAGGTATTTTTTTCTCGATTTTTTGGATATGAAGTTTTAATGATCGTAAACGTTTTGTACATAGCTGTAACAACAAATATGACCGTTTTAGTTTGAAAAAAGTATAAAAGATCGTTTCCTATCGACTTCCCAATTGTTACCAAAAAGTACAAGTGTCGGCAAAACGGAATGCGTCGGCAGGGAGCGAACCCACACCCCACCGCTTGGCAGGCGACCGCTCTACCAACTAGGTCACCGCCGCTGTTTCACAGCCTGCGCGAATAGAGAGACAGGCCGCAAAAACAATCCACACGGTTTAGCTCCAAAATTTGAAACGTAAATATCTCGAAACGTATGGCCGGTCCTGTGGATTTGAAAACGGTTTTCGACTAGTGACCCCCTAGGCCTAGGGTATCTCTGATATCAGTTTGGTCACCATCGGCTTCTGTGACCTAAACGACACTCCATGTCAGAACGGCCGCGCACCCTCAGAAAGATCCTCAGAAAGTGTCTTTTTGTATCATAAAGATACTTTTTGATACACAATCGAGTCTGACCTCGCCTTTATGTGGGCTAATGTTGCAGTGTCCGGGCGAGGGCGAGCACAAGGTGATGGACTTTATCCGGGCGGAGCGCGCCAAGCCCGACTACGACCCCAACACCCGCCACTGCATGTACGGACTCGACGCCGACCTGGTGGGTGCGAGACTGTAAATCAAATGTTTATTCAATATGACACGTACGAAACGATAGTATAGTTTAGTTTTGAAGACTTGTATCGAACGATTTTCGTTCGCTTTGAACCCTTTTCGAGACAGTGATACTGTGATGCGGATTGGACGCAGAAGTCGACATTGAATGTTGGAAACATCGTTTTTGTGGCAATGACAGACTGGAAAAGAGTCATTGTAGTTGCACAAGTTTCAGGTATGGGTTAAATAGCGGTTGTATGGTTAGATTAAATCAAACGCAACGAAGTATTGCCTGATTAAAAATCGAATGTATCTTGATTTATGAGTTTTGTTTGAAACATATTTTTAGTGAAAAAGTCAATAAAACCGTAATGACGGACTATTGGAGCATAAATAAGATGACCATATTTCACATATTTATAAATTGATAGATTGATCAAAATCAACGTTTTATTAAAAAGATGGTGTTTTTTGAATTCGGAATTCTGACGAAAATATGTGTGTATTTGTACCTCTTTCAGATAGTTCTTATGCAGTGACACGGCGTTGCCGCGCCCGCGCGCCTTACACGCCGGTTTTGTGCGGCTCTGGCGCGCCTCTCAGCCGCCCCGTGTGAGAGATGCGCGAGAGCGGCGCAGTGAGCGCTCGTAAGGCGCGCGAGAGAGGCACATGCGAGAGAGTCCTTGATGAAGCTCGTTCATTCGAATCACTCACTAGATTCACTTTTTGCGGTCTTTTTCATGTTATATGAGACAAACAACATAATAGACTGTTTATTTGGTTGACAAAGAATATCGACAATGAGGCAATAATAGACTCGGGAGTGTCCGAAATGCAGGGTACACAATGAGCTGTACGGGAATGTGCACGCGGCAGATGATCTTGCTACGGTCCGATCGATGCAGACCGCCACGGACACCGCCACCTCAGACGCCACGACGACGTCTCGCTCGATGCTGGCGCTCGTCTCGACAAATCGACGACCAGACTCCCCGAGCCTTCGAAGTCAAACACGAGAGAACGAACGTCGCGGATGGGAAACTGAAACAACACCAAAAATATAAAACACATTCACATTAAACGTACTGTCTGTGCGACGGGGACGATGAGGTCGACTTCAGCAGACGCAGATTGCCGTCGCGAGAGATAAGGAGTCAGGACACCACGGTCTTGTCTGAACACAAACAAGTGCACACAATCAATACGCCAAGTCGACGTAGACACTCACCACTGTGAGCTGTTTGTTGTTGATGTTGCAGAAGGTATTCGATTCCTTCCAGTCACCGCGCTGGCCGCCACAGTAGGGAAGACGACCACACCGATCACATCACAACTGGTAGGGGAAGACGGCGCTCCTAGCGGGAACCTCAAATGTTTCGTGAACATTTAATGTACCTCAAATATCATTGACCGAAACTATGGGTCATTCATGCGTCATTACATGAAATGCATTCGAAATCTTCACTTGCAATTTGAGATTTGAGATTCACCTTCCATCTCTACTTTTCTGAATATTCAAGATATACTGTTTCATCGCATTCTCACTCACACGTGTTGTGTTCATACTCTTGCCCACTCACCACTGCAACGTGTGCAGCAACTGCGACGGAGTCGTAGGTCCACTCCGAAAGGGAGTCCTTGACGCGTGCGACGGCAACGTCGAGGATGCGCGGAGTGGCTTGTGGTTCATCGGACTAGCCAGCAGCAGTCGAACACCCGCGAAGACTAGGACTCGCGCATCATCCGATTGCTACTGTTCATTCTGAGATTATTCAATTTCAATCATAATACAATTACAATAAGAAAGTACAATGGAACGCGGAACCCACTCGGCGGAACATGACACACGATTTCCTCATTTTCCAAAACATGACACACGATTTCCTCATTTTCCAAAACATGACACACGATTTCCTCATTTTCCGCAAGTCCAAATGACATAACTTCTACTTCTGAAGTAAAAGAGACGGATATAAATGGGAAATAACCATAACTGCGGCCGCCGAATGTTCGATTCGAAATGAAAGATGGCACTGCGCCTACTACAACCATTACAGACGTACACAAATGTATAGTGAACAACTAACAGGTTAATTTCATTACTCAATGCAAACCAAAACACATTCAAAAACATATTTCAAAGGAAACGTCAAAAAGCGGCGTGTGTGCGCGGTGCACAGTTAGAGAGAGCGAGAGTCAGACGCGAGACAGGCAGACACGCAGAGTGAGCAGGCATCGCAGTCATCTCCAACTTCGAACAAAAGTACAATTGATAATAGGTATGGTAATATTATTGAATATCAGGACTTATATATTATGATGTATTGCTGATGAGTTTTCTAATGTCATTTCATTATGTCTGTATGCCATAAATGTGAAACAAATCAGGTAAAGTGTAAAGTTCACTGTAAACAGTTCACAAAAACAGGAAACAGCTCATCCGAGAACAGGTATCTCGTTCATAAACGAGTTGATACAAAATATGTACTAGTCATTTGAACCGAGGCAAACAGATTTCACTATGCGCCGCTCTCGCGCGTCTCCCGAGCGCCCGCGTGAGAGATGCGCGAGAGCCGCGCACCCCTTTCTCTCTACCAGCCACCGGGCAGCCGCGCGCGAGAAGTGCGCGAGAGCCGCGCCCAAGCTGCCCCAGAGCGACAAATGCCTCTAAACCGCGCGAGAGACGCGCGGGCGCGGCAACGCCGTGTCTGTGGA